>OX421494.1:40113852-40328832 GCA_949126835.1 Anisus vortex | reverse complement strand
TCTCTCTTTCTCTCTCTCTTTCTTTCTCTCTTTCTCTCGCTCTCTCTTTCTCTCTCTCTTTCTTTCTCTCTCTCTTTCTCCCCATCTCCATCTCTCCACCCCATGCTCTCTTTTATCCGCACATCCATCCATTCATCCCTCCCCCTCATTTCCTACCTCAATTTATTAACCCTTCTATCCCTACAACTATTCGCCATTACTATCCAGCTATCTAGCTGTATGTCTGACGGTTTGTCTATATCTATCCCTGTCTGTAATACACACACACACACACACACATACACTCATATATATATATATATATCTTAATATAAATACAAATTAAATGCGCACACATATCTTCTCTATCCTTAAATTAATCTAAGTGTGCATCCTACCCAGGGGGGGGGGAGCCCCCACCAACAGCTGTTTAGGCTGATAACGATAATATCATCCACTCTGTACCATCTGATGGCTCTAACGACTCATCCATACTCCCCTACACACCTTATGTCGTGCACGTTAACATACACAGTAAGTGGTGGTGGCGGTGTTGTTTGTGTGTGTGTGTTTCCGCCACTAAGGTGGGATTTTGAAATTGATGCCCCATGAAATATATGTTTTAATTATGTCACCCCCCTTACCCGGCCCCCGCTTCATCTTCATCCGCCCCCGCCTCACCTTCCCCCCATATTCCTCCTGTCTGGCAATGTACTTTCTTGTTGGAAGAGTTAGAAGGCGAATAAGACATATACCTATTCTGAAAGTCATTGTTGTTTTTGTTTGTATTGCAATCTCATGCACTGTTCTGTGTGTGTGTTTGTTTATTTTTATGAATTGTTGTCTGTTTGATGATGTAACACTTTCACACACATGGCCACTGACCACACACATACACACACATACACACATACATACACATACATACACACACACATACACACATACACACACACATACACACACATACACACACACCCACACACACACACCCACACACACACATACACACACCCACACACACACCCCCCACACACACCCACACACACCCACACACACCCACACACACCCAGCTCTTGTGCAACTAGAATAGATAGGGGGTATTTTCATTTCATGAAATAGTTTCTAATGTAGTCCGGAAGTGGCTTTGGGGTCAGTGTAGTGTTTGTGGTTGTTATAGTACAGAAATGTCCTAGAGAGATGAATAGCTAGGGGGCGGCAACCTACGGCGCGCGTGCCATACTTGGCACGCAGAGCAATTTTCAATGGCACGCGGCGACCCCCAAAAAAAGGCAAAAGAAGTCTATTCTACAGAATAGAGAAGGATGACGTTTAGGCTGTTGGACTAAAAATCCTATTTTGATACGCTATTATGAAAAGGTTGCCGACCCATAGAATAGTCTATATTATTATTATTATTATATTCAGTTATTTTTCCAGGTGTCGCTCGTTTAATTAGAAATCCTTTTGTAGTTCAATGCCTTGATCTAAGAACTATCCATGTTTTGTTAAGGACTTCTTGTCATGTGAGGGGCAACACAATTCTTACTATTAACTAGATCTAGACATACTATGAATTAGGAGCAAGAACTATGTGTCACCTAAGAATGTTATTTATTTTGTTTTGTGTTGTTTTGAGAAGTATATAATTTATATTAATATGGGGCACGGTCGCGGGTTCGAATCCTGTCCGGAGAGTGTATCCGAGTGTACCCAGCTCTGAAGCTTGTGCCTAAGAATAGTTGGGTATAAGTAAGGCCTCGTTCTGGCCACACAGTTCCCTTGTATGCTGTGGCCACGGAGACTTGAAAACGCTTGCTTCACTTGCACTTACGATTTAGGTTTAATCAGAAAGGAATACTGACTGTTATCAATATTACAAAATAAACATTACAAAAACTAAACCCAATGTTTTTACTACGTACATAAGCCTAGTTTTACCGAGTTGGTCCTCCCCATACTCATGTCTGTGAGCAGGATTCACTGGCATCACATCACGCGCCATTGTCTTTCATTTCGCTCACAGCTCACACTTTGACCTATATAAAATAGTTCCACAATGATGGATTTCTGGAGTGGGTTGAGGGGGTGGGGTGGGGTGAAAGGGGTTTAAAAGTAGATTTGTTTATTTGGTGTGAGTGGAGATCAAGCAGACGAGACCGGGACACACATACACACTTTCATACGAGAGCACACACGCTCACCTTCAGATATATTTTCTAAGTCCAGTGGGGAATCTTTTTTTATTGTGTGTGTGTGTGTATGTGTGTCCTTAAAAAAAGGAGTGGAAGGGAGGGAGGGGGCGTAGGGCCGCTTCGAACTTTTTTGTTCACTGGCTCGACTTCTGTGTGTTGAGCTTCTTCAAGCAATGTCGACCTGCACGTGACTTTTTTTTTACCTTTTTATATTGATAGCACGAGGTGTAGACAACTTTGTTCTTGTGATGTCTAATTGGATGCAAGGATCCTAGACCGGGGGTGTACGGGGGGGGGGGGGGGGGTTAGTGGATATAGCTTTCTTGCGTGTTTTTACATGTTTGCCTGCTCCATGGGGCCCTTCAATAGAAAGGTGGGAAGGGGGTTGTTTGGGTGGGGGTGAAAGGGGAAGTAAGTCCGGAAAGAATGAGAGAATCTTCAGGTAGATTTGTTCGTAACCAGAAAAAAAAGGAAAATATATAGACGGCGGGTTGGTGGATGGGGGAGTTTGATTGAAAACTGAAACGTGTACCGGTGGTGTACTTGCACACTCGGTCATGTGACCTAATCCCCGTTGTACGTACTGAGGTTGGGGGATGGGGGAGTTTGATTGAAAACTGAAACGTGTACCGGTGGTGTACTTGCACACTCGGTCATGTGACCTAATCCCCGTTGTACGTACTGAGGTTGGGGGATGGGGGAGTTTGATTGAAAACTGAAACGTGTACCGGTGGTGTACTTGCACACTCGGTCATGTGACCTAATCCCCGTTGTACGTACTGAGGTTGGGGGATGGGGGAGTTTGATTGAAAACTGAAACGTGTACCGGTGGTGTACTTGCACACTCGGTCATGTGACCTAATCCCCGTTGTACGTACTGAGGTTGGGGGATGGGGGAGTTTGATTGAAAACTGAAACGTGTACCGGTGGTGTACTTGCACACTCGGTCATGTGACCTAATCCCCGTTGTACGTACTGAGGTTGGGGGATGGGGGAGTTTGATTGAAAACTGAAACGTGTACCGGTGGTGTACTTGCACACTCGGTCATGTGACCTAATCCCCGTTGTACGTACTGAGGTTGGGGGATGGGGGAGTTTGATTGAAAACTGAAACGTGTACCGGTGGTGTACTTGCACACTCGGTCATGTGACCTAATCCCCGTTGTACGTACTGAGGTTGGGGGATGGGGGAGTTTGATGGAAAACTGAAACGTGTACCGGTGGTGTACTTGCACACTCGGTCATGTGACCTAATCCCCGTTGTACGTACTGAGGTTGGGGGATGGGGGAGTTTGATTGAAAACTGAAACGTGTACCGGTGGTGTACTTGCACACTCGGTCATGTGACCTAATCCCCGTTGTACGTACTGAGGTTGGGGGATGGGGGAGTTTGATTGAAAACTGAAACGTGTACCGGTGGTGTACTTGCACACTCGGTCATGTGACCTAATCCCCGTTGTACGTACTGAGGTTGGGGAGGACTGAATTCAGACTTCAGACATTTCATTTCAGTGTGTCTAAAGTTTGTGGTTAAAACAAAGAATATACACTCTTTACTCTTTTTGTAATATAGCAATGTAGGTCATAGAATGATCTCAATCAGTTACATACAATATGCTTGTCATCATATTACACGGTTTCAAACAGTGGTGCACTTATCTAGGGGTCTCTTTTTTTTCAATATATTTCTAAATGTATGTCATGGTCCACTGGTCGCATAGCTGCGGATTTCCTTTTGGTCCACGTGATTGGTCAATTCTTGCGAAGAACCTGATGTCATGTAGGGAGTGCAATTCTAGCCAAGAAAACGGCGTGTTGCAATAATTGCAAGAAGAACAATGTTCTTTCTTCTCGAACAAATGAGTTCAAGCCCCAAGTCTAGAAACGACCAAACAACTGTTACCATGACAAGTGAAATGTAGGCTACTGCGGGGGAAATGAAATCAGAAATATTAGCTCAAGTTTTTAATATCTCTTCCCGCCAAGGGTAGACAGTGTAGAGTCGATGGTCGGATATTAATCCATCATTCCGGTAACCTAGACCCCAGGCATCCACCATTGCTGCCAATACTTGTAAAATAATCTTATTTCGTTTGGCTTTTTTTTTTTTAAATTTTTTTCTGTAACGGACGAGATGAGATAGTTTTTTTCTTTTGGCCATTTCCGTTTCCTTGTATGAGAGTGGATTGTCACTTTGTAGATCATTGAATAGTAAGAATATTTGTATTCGAATTTCAACGGCGTACATCTTCGGATTATATCCTTTTGAAATTAAAAAAAAAAGGTTTTAAGGTTATATCTAGGGTGGGTCAAGGTTATGGTCAAGGTTATGGTCAAGGTTTGTGTTAAGCTGGGGGAGTTGATGTTAGACCTTTTGTACAGTAAATGAGTGTTGTTGTTTTTTAAATGTAGGAAGTAAAAAAGATGGTCTTAAATCATATTCTCACAGCTGTTTGGTTTAAGGTGGCGGTGGAGTGTGTGTTTGCCCCCCCCCCCCCCGAGCTTGCTCTATGTGCAGTAAGAGCCACGTGACCTAGCAAACAGAGAGGGAAACGGAATAGCGATCATTTCAGTTGATTCCAGATATTTACATAGAAAGTCACAGAAACTATCTCTCAAGCTGTTAATAGTATTGTTTTCAATAAATTTTGAAGATCAATGATCATTTATGTTATTTTATGTTGCGATTGGTACTTTCGCTTTCTTATCATAAGTTGCAATATATACAAATAAAATGAGAGTAAGAGATGTCAAGAAAGAGAGAAAGAGAAAAAGAGAAGAGAAGAAATCAATGATATTTTGTCACTTGTGCACCATTATTCATGACGTAATATGTTGCAAATTTAATTGTTCCCCATCTAATCATTATTCCAATTTCTGTCCGCGCGTGCGTTGAAAACTCTCCCAGGAGCACTTTCGTCGAGTCTGACCTTTGACCGCCAGAGTCAGATATCTGTTTATTTTATCTGCTCTGGTTTGTCTGAGGGGGGTCGAGATTCAAGTGGAAAAGTGGGTGTGTGTGTGGGGGTGGGGGGTGGGGGGGGGGGATATCATCTTGCACAGAACGCTTCTGTTGCGTCTGCTCCAGCCTTCTCGGTAAAATTTGTTTCTTCACTGGCTTATGCGATACAACGGGTTTCGTGGCATCATTTACGTGACGTCATAGCGACGCCATGATGTCAATAACTACATTGGAAGTTTTTTTTTCCCAGCCTTTATCATATTCCGAGTATTTGGTAGCACTTTTTGACAAATTCTACCTACAAATCGTGTACTGTTTTTTTTTAATATAGCCAGAGTTAGGCTACAGTTTTGATAAGGATTTTTTTATTTGTGTTTTAGCTATAATGCACAGCCGCGGCCAAACAATCCCCTAGTATGCCGTGACCACAGAAACTAATGAACGCTGCTTCACCGGACCTATGGATCAATTTTGTACGACGGGATACTTTATTTTTACTTTGTTTAAACTACAATAAACACATGAAAAATACCTTTTATTTTTTATTTACCTTAGAAAACTAGGATTTAGCTTTGGGGTTTCCCTGTTTGGTTTTTTAAATAAGTGACTTACAAACGAACCATTGAACCTTTTTTTGCTTTCATATTTTTGTTTGTTTCAGCTCACGTTTATTCCCTCTGCACATCATTTTACTTGAACTGTATTCCTGTCATTTATGTTGTATGTGTGTGTGTCTGCCTATCTACTACCTGGTAGGTTGTGCCTTATCGGGTCTTTTTACTTTTTTCTGTCTGAACTTTATTGACCTGGCAGTGGGGCGCTGTTTGTCAGTGTTTTCCTAGATGACAATAAAATAAAAACAACAAAACAAACCATCAACTACAGCAACAGAATACATGACAACAACATGACAACAACATGACCACAACATTGTTGTTTTGTTTTCCCCTTTCAAAGTTCACAACTAAACGCCAAAGTAGTTATTGTAATGATTTCATGTTCTTGGATTTAATGCGGTAATAATGATATAATGATAGGAAATTACAAGCGAGAGTCATTGATTAATAATTACCCGCATATTTCACTTCGTTTGTCTCTGGAGAATTTACCGACCTAAAATCAAAATTACAAAAGCTGACGCAAAAAAAAAAAGAAATAATAATAATAATAAAAATTAATAAATAAAAGAATTTCTAAACGGGTTCTTTTTTTATATTTTATAACGTCAGGTTGACCTAGTTTACAGGGTTAACCTAGTTAACCCAATTACTTAAACCAGTTAGTTAATCCGACGATGACAACGTTCGGGGCGACGTTTTCCCCCAATAGAAAAGGTGTCGATAGAATTAAACTGGCAACCCCTAGCACTATTTTTTTTATAAATAAAAGTCATTAACATTATTAGAAACAAACTAAATAATGAACTCAACGCCATAGTAGACTGTGGTGATTGACCATACACAGTTGTTTTTTCTCATTTTTATTTCTTCCACAGAGTGTGTTTACTTACTAGATGTGATTATAACTAGATTTAAATACAAATGAATCTGATCTTTTTCTCGTGACCCTATAGGTCAATGGTCGGCAACCAAAGGCACGCGGGCCAAACGTGGCACACAGAGCGATGTTCAATTGCACGCGAGAGACCTCCTAGAGGTGTTTTTTAATATATTTTTTTAATAAGTCTTTTCCTGTTCTGAATGAGGAAAACTGTATTTATTTCCATGTACATCCCTATATTAAGGCATTTATTAAGATAGATAGTTGGGTTTTTTCAGAAGTACATCGAAGCACTCAAAGAGCGAGTTTTCTAATCAAAGGCAAGACTTTCAAACTGATGAATTCATTTTTTCATTCTACATCAAGCCTAACTGGTTTGCTATTACTACAACCTTCTCTAGATGTAGATCTTTTTTTTTTTTGATTGGAGGGATATTGGCGGTTTAAAATGCAGCAAGTTGGATTTTAAGCATTTAAAAAATGGGCATCTAAATTTGCTTATTTGCGGAACAAAGTCTGGAAGGAAGCAGCTTAGGAAAGTCATCTGCTATTCTCAACTGCTAGGTATGCGCTCTTTTACTTTCAGCTTTTGGGCTCAACTTACACTATACATGTGAACAGATTTTTATCGCACATGAAAGCTGTTTTAAGCAGACAAAGAGGTCACCTACAATTGACCACTCATTAATTGATACAGACTTATTACATTTAAAAGAGTTTTAATGCTCATCTTCTTTAATTAAACATAAATATAATATAAGTAATTCCAAAACACATTAATTTGTATTTATTACGTAACTTATTTTTAATTTTCTAATAATTACATCTTGTAATGAAGATCATAATGTTGGATTTATAAAAAGAAATAATCATTTAGTAGTATTTGTTTTATTACCAAAAATAAAACATTTTTTGGCCTCACAATTGAATCAAATGTGGAAGCGTTTTTTTAATTAAAGGGAGATAAATTAACCCTTTTTATTTGAGCTAATTTTTTTTTTATGTTTCTTTTTTTTCCTTAAATAAAAGAATAAATAGCTTACAATTTATAACTTTGAAATAAACAAAATGTAATAAGTATTTGAAAATTACATAAATATTATATGACTAATGAATTTAGATCTATATATTTTCAAACATTATATTAACTACCCAGTTTGTATGAATACTACGTATTCTCTTTTGCTTAACGATGATGTATTAATTAGTATTATGCTGGGTGAAATCTTATAGGACTTCTCTGTTAAACTGAGATCAAAATAAAATAAACATTTACTGTTGTTAGATCCCCATCTTAACCAACAGATGATAATGATTAGACAATAATTACCATTAATGTGAAAGTTTAGTAATATAATATTGTATTTCATATGAATGCAAATAGAAAGGATGATAATCACAAAAAAACTTGAGTTTTTTATTAAATATAAAATGCTGTAACGATTTTCTCTATAAATAATCTCCTTTTCTTTTGGGCATTGGTCTTGCTACGTTAGTTGTTCTATAACAATAATAACAAAAAAAAGTATAATAGAGCAGGTTGACTTTTAGGCTTTTGGCACGCTGAATGATTTAGAAATCCTAGTTTGGCACACTGTTAGCAAAAGGTTGCCGACCCCTGGTTTAGGTGATCCTACCCTCGGACAAGTCCTCGTCGTATAATAGACACTCATGTGTGTGTCGGAATCAAGCATGCTCAGATGGCAGTTGATAGTCTCTACCGCATTCATTGACCCTGGGATTGAGACAATATCTCTTTTCCTCCGTGGGGCAGTTACGGCGCCAATCAGCCGGAAATTATATGTTACTTTTTTTTTTTTAGCCTTTCAATCTTTCTGGTATAATTAAAGGATTCTCATTACCAAAGGCTTATATTTTGTAACACCAATAGGTTTGGTACAATTAATTGTGAAAGTTTCGGAAAATTGACTTGATATTTCAAGTTGAACGAAAACTAACTAAGGATTAAGGAAAGTTTATGATTTTTGCTCAAATGGACAACGTTAAGCAACAACAACAACAACAAAATTAATTTAGAAATATACAAAAATGCGAATGACTATTTAATCAAGTTAAGAAGTCCTTAATTACAATCATGTTGTTTTTATAAATGTTTCTATCACACACATCCGCACACAATTTTTCGGCTTAGAATTGCCATAAATTCTAACAGACATTAACATTTTTTATACACACCGGTAAAAAATATTTGTGATTTGTGTGTAAAGTTAGGGGAAAAGCTCTGGAATTGTGTACATACTTTTAATGTAAGAACCCTGAAATTGAAGAAGCGAGTGGCATCCGGGCATGGAATGGGTTGTCTGAACAAACCAGTAACTTAACATCATTTAAAGCACTAAAAGACTCAAACCACGGATGTAGTACTCAATAATCTTCTTTATAGAAGGAGCGTCGATAAATGGAAACCTGACACCACAAAAAGATATATTGCTTTTAAAACCAGTGAACGTATTTTGGGTTTCGTAGTGGAGCGGATGTATAAATATATACCGGTATAATGTGTAGGTAACTGCTAAATAGTGAATGTTTGTGTCCTATAATATAATGTAATTTGTTGCTTAGCTCATTGTTAACATTTAGAAAAGCCAGTTTATGATCTGCTGTTGGTTGAATTTTGAAATATAATGAAATCAATTATATTTTTTTTACTGATCAACTACTGCTGTATTTGGCTGGGAAAAGAGGGAGTGAGAGAGAGAGTGAAAGGGAGAGAGAGAGAGAGACAGAGAAGGGTGAATAGGAATTTAGGGAGGGGGAGATAGAAATAACGATAGATGGAGATGGGAGGGGGGGTACATGTATACAGTTTAGTTTGGGGGAGGGTAAGGGTGTGGATAGGGAAAAGGAATAGAGAGAGAGAGAGAGAGAGAGAGAGTGAAAGAGAGAGAGAGAAAGAGTGAGAAAGACACAGTCGAAATAGAAAAAACTGTAGGATCTATTTGTAGTAATTCATGCTGCAACATACGGAGCTATCTGTCTCACCATTCCCTCCCCCGGGGCTAGTGTTATGGAAACAGCCCCCCACTCCATTTCACTCTGCTGGTAACGGATTATCCAAACACGGCTTTGACCGACGGTGTTGCAAACAATTCCAGAGCATGGGCGCACCCCCTACAGAGCAGATGGTACAGGTGAGTTTCACCTCAAACCCCGACTCCCCATTCCCCCCCCCCCCGGTGCTTCTCATTACTCTACTGCCCTCCCCTCCCCCAACACACACACACACATACACCATTCGTCACCCCTGCTCTTATAATGCTAACAGTTGGGCTAACGCAACTTTGAGTCATGGTCCAATAGTTGGTGATGAAACGGGAGCGCAACTGGGGGGGGGGGGGGGCTAGAGAAATAGAACAAGATGACCCTGAGTTCTAGGAGCTGCTCTAGTTTTAGTGTTGGGGGGAACTGCGAAGAGCTTGATGGCACCCATGAAGTAGAACCCCCCCCCCCTCCACCCCCCTCTCTTCCTCCACTTGTGGAACATCACGGCCAGCAGTATTTATTTGTTCTTATTTCTAATCAAATGGTCGTAGTGGATACTCATCGGTAGGTGGCGCGTAGGTGAAATAAGCTTGTTACAACAGACATATTTACACTTTTAACAAAGCACCAGATTATTGAACAAAAAATATATCATGAGTAATACACAAAATTAACTTCAACATTTGGAGAGTTAGTCTATCATTACGACAATAAGGCCTATTAAAACAGCTATTTTAACATTTGGAGAGTTAGTCTATCATTACGACAATATTGCCTATTAAAACAGCTATTTAAAATTCACCTTGTTATGTGAGTTGTGCTAAGAGTTTCTATGTAATGTCCTTTACATGTACACACGGCGTGGTTAACTTCTGGCTTTCGAGTTGGTAAGATGTATAATTGAAAAATATCCATTTAAAACTTGATTATCTTTGAGACACATGGGTCTACGTTTCAGATTGTAACGGTCTGTACTGGGCCCAGGTTGACGTTTCAGAAAGTACTGGGCCTCCGGCTTAGAGGGTCAGGTCTGGGTCAGTATGGGAATGGACTCTTGAAGCAGACAATAAATTAATAATTGAACAACAAGCCTAATAGAAAAATTGAGCTTTTTATAGTCCATATTTGTTATTTATATATTTTTTTTAAACAATTTACCATTGTAGAAAATATATGTCGCAAAAATATTGTGTTGAAAGTCCCATGATTCATGCATTGAATTTGTTATAGGTCCTTTACTTATGCACTATTTTTAACATATATTAATGTATAAACACTTTTATATAAATCCTGTAGCATCTTTAATGTATAAACACTTTTATATAAATTCTGTAGCATCTTTAATGTATAAACACTTTTATATAAATTCTGTAGCATCTTTAATGTATAAACACTTTTATATAAATTCTGTACCATCTTTAATGTATAAACACTTTTATATAAATTCTGTAGCATCTTTAATGTATAAACACTTTTATATAAATTATGTAGCATCTTTAATGTATAAACACTTTTATATAAATTATGTAGCATCTGTAACATTCAATACAAATATTTTTCTTCCTTTTGTTTTTGTTAAACCTCTTTTACTTTACAAATTGTATTTTATGCCAACTTTTTTTTTTTTTAAAGTTGTATGTTTCGGCATTTTCCAGCATCCTTTACTATAATATTATACCCCGGACCATATTGTCTGCCAACTTTGATTCTATTCAAATCGTGCGTTTTCGACACTTTTTTGTTGCTGTCTAGCACCTTTAGTTCTTTGGGGAAACCGTTGTTGTGTGCTTTTTGGCAAAGCGTTTCTGTCATCTCCTGATTCTATTGCGGCGCGGGGTTGTCTGCTGCTGTTTCAAAGTTCATGACTGTATCTAAAACACTGGAAGAGAGAGAGAGATAAAGTCAGAGCGGCAACTTGCAAACATATGTTAGCCATTGTTCTTGGCTTCTGGCCCTGCTTGAACTCTGAAGGGGCTATAACTCCTTTGTGTGTGTGTGTGTGTGTGTTTGGTAGTCCAGGGGTGGGCTCGAGTGCCAGAGGCGGATTGTGTGATGAGGTAAATCATAAGTTTGATCCCACCGTTGTGTTTATAGTAAGTCACAGGAAAAAAAAAAAAAAAAATCGGAGTGTTTCAAATTGGTATTTGTGTGTGTGCGCTCATATGTGTGTGCGTCAGTGTGTGTGTGTAAGTGTTCACGTGAATTTGTGTGAGTGTTGTTATTTCAATGCGCGTGCACTTATAATTGATTACGTCCCCTGTTTATTTGATTCTTTTCTTTATGTTGCCTTGTTTTAGAATTCTCTTTTGAAGGTGATACACTCAGCAAATCCTCGATCTCTTACATCCTCCCCTCGTAGCGACAACTATTGGTTAAATTAAGACAAAGCACCATGAGATGTGTTTAAATATAGAGCCCGTGTTGGGCTGGAAGTAGAAATGAGACGGTTTACTTTGAAGACCTTACATGTGTGGCGTAGTTTTGTGAAATAGGTCTTGTCTTGTTGTGTAGATAACAGTAGACTGATGGACTGAGATTTCCAAGGTAACAAATCCTTCATGTTCAATTAGATACGTGGTCTAATTGGACTCATTGGTTCTTTGTTTATTACCAAGGTGCATACTTTTATTATTATTTAACCTTTTCTTATCCGTCAAATGACATGTAACAAATGACAAGTAACGAAAGACAGACTGTTGTTTATATGGAATGTAACTAAACTTTATTTATCATCATATCTCCATCAAAACAAGAAAAAGAGAGAAAAAAAAAGTGAGAACATATATAGCATATATATATAAAGCATATATATATATAGCATAAAGAGAGAGAGAGAGAGCAGATAGAAAGGTAGCGAGAGAGAAGTGTGTAGTTCAGGTAGCGTGCCGGCCTAAACACCTCCTGGCTGTCATTCAACGCCGCACTTGGCATTTCCCAACATCCCGAGACCAAAAGGTTCCCGCGGTAATTGCCAGGAAGCTAAGTAGGCAGTTGATGTTATTGATGATACACTCAGGGAGACTTCCAAACCTCGCGCCCCATAACTCCTGGCATTACCTCTCTTGGCTGCCTCCTCCTCCTTCTCCTCGGACTCGCGAGGCATCCATTCCGACATTTTTTTGTTTCACTCTCCAGCGTGTGGAGTTCAATAAAGTGAATAGAACAACACAACGCGAAGTATGTTATGTTCAACACAACACGAAGTATGTTATGTTCAACACAACACGAAGTATGTTATGTTCAACACAACACGAAGTATGTTATGTTCAACAAATTTACCTGGAACAAAACATGAAGGAGCTTTCTGCTAGCTCTATCGTGGCGGACTTAAAAATGTATATCTATGCTCTCCTTTTCCTCCCGATAATGTAGATTTTACGTGACTGTTTTCTGGGGCAGGGGTGAGTGTTAAAAGGTTGCCTCAATGTATGGTCACATTGACCACCTGTAAGTGCGAACTTGTAAAACAGACCCGATCATAGTAGTTTCGGATGTACGGTAAATAAGTAGGTCAACCAGTAAGTACAGTTTACCTTTCAGACCACTTTGATATATCGTCTATGTGTGAAAGTTCACAGATTAATCTAACCGACCATAATATATAGATCCATATTTCGGCCATTGTCTTCCTCTTTCATGGGTTTGTATCTCATGGTCCTAGTCGTTTTTTCAACAGAAAATTTTTGGGGAGACATATTAGGTTCTTTTGGGAAAATTGTCTGCTTTTGTTATCGATTTATACCTTTTAAATCTTAAGCTTTTTAGAACAAAATAAAGATGGGAGGTTGTGGCCGCACCCCCTCCCCCTAATCAGTGATTACACCTCTGACAAACACACACATACAGAAACACTTCATACGTCAAGAGAAAGAGAGGATAAATTGAGGACATCTCTTCATGAATTCTGTTTCTTCTCTGTAACCAATTGACCACAAGTAGTTAATGAAACCACTGACCATCCCAGTTATATATTTCACTTCAAGGGATACAATAATTGTTCACTCGCGATGTAACTGTTCACTCTAGTGGTCCGACGCTCCACTCAAAGCATGAAGTGATATTTGTTCCATATAATCAGTAAAGACCATTTCTTTGTCGTTGTTTACATGTTAATTAAATCACATGACATTTATTTGAATACTTCAAACAGCACGGAGAGGATAAATGTCATTTCTTGGGATACACTTTTCATTGGTAGATTAATAGCCCATCTAAGGGAACAACATTACAGATAGAAAGAATCGTATCTTAAAATGTTCCTGCTATAAGAAAGAATATAGCGTCCCACGCATTTCATTGGTTTAAGTCTACAGGGTTTTAGATGATTTGTTTTTTCTTTCCAAATGAAATGAGAAAGTTAAATTTTGTTGTATTACTTTAACTTTTGGTCTGGTTTTTGGTTTAGGGCGGCGTGACCAGTAGATTTGAATGACCACGATGGTCAGTTGACATTGTTATCAAAGTCAAACTTTGTCAAAGATTAAGGGATGTGAAAGGTTTTCTCAAGGAACTTGTCAAAATTGACGGAACGCGTCACACACTTCCTTGCCATTTTATCAAACATTTATAAACAACCATACGTCACCATGTCAAGTCATATGACACAGTTGACATTTTACTTGTCACAAAACACAGTCATATTATTCTCCCCCCTCCCATTGATAAAACATCCCTTGCCATGGCGTCATTTCGACGTGCCGCCATTGGCTACATAAATTATTCGCACGTGAACTGTTCATCCCACCACGTGTCATTCTATTTGTTCATTGGTCCATACATTTTATTATGTTGTTATTGTTTTTTTCCCCCAGAGTTAGATTCGTCTAATCGATGACTTTAACTCTTCCTTATTCTTGTAGTATTTTGTTGGGGAAATAACATAGTTTTATAAACCGTCTTACTTAAGAACAAAATGGAACGTTTTGTCCCCCAAAGAGTTAAAAGCTTTCCACGTAATTAAGCTTGTAGCTAAGGTCAGGTCACTCGGTGCCACTCCTGGCTTTCATCCCTCCGTGGGTAGAATTTCCGCAGAGATCCACGGGTCGTTCAGACATCCATTGACCTATCCGGCCAGCTGTAGGAGGGGGGGGGGGGGGGAGGTTAATTCCGTGAATCTTATCCTCGAAAGCCGGGTCACTCCCTCCCCTCTCCCTCCACTTCCCCCTCCCCGTCTGTTGTTGCAGGTGGTCAGCGCTGATAGATCGAGGCGGTGAAAGGCTTCCCGAGTTCTGGACTCATCCCCAAACAACGGAACGCGTATCAAAAGACAAGTTATTTATTGTCTTATAGAATGTTGGAGTTGAGGTTAGTTAGGCTGATAGTAAGGGTGATGGCGATAGACATGTGGAATGCGGCAGAGAATATGTTACCATAAAATATGCCTTTGAATGAGCTTTTTGTGTGTGTGTTTTGGTTGGTGTATTTTGTTCCTACGTTGTAGACCTTCAATAGATGGTCAGAGAGGGTGTTTAAAAACTGAAAGGTCAATCACTCAATGCAGGTGTGCATTTGACAGGTGAGACCGGCACCATGCTACAGAGACACTGCCCAACACATATATACACACCGAGATACCAGTTGGGGGTTAAAGGTCGGTGCTGGTCATGATTGAATCCTGGAGAAAAAAAAAGAAACACTCAAGGTCTCCGTTTCCCGTTGTTTTCTGTATGTGTGTATGAAGTATGAAGTATGGAGTATGAAGTATGGAGTATGAAGTGTGAAGTATGAATTCGCTCTTCGGTAATGACTGAAATTATGATCACCATTTGAAGGATTTGCAATTCACCCACGATAACGCCCCCTTCTTAGACACCATCCCATTCTATCCCGCTCTTCTACGATCTAATATTATGTAGGGAAAGGTTCATTTGGATATTTGGAATAAGTTCTGCAGGCCTGAATGTCTTTTCTGGTGTTGTGAGACTGCTGTAGGGTGCCCCATATCAGTTTTTAAAAAAGGGCATTAGATTATTGTTACTAAACGGGATGCACATTGATTCATTTTTAACTTTAGTAGAGACATAGAAAAATGTACACAACTTAATTGTTTTATTGCATGCATACATAACTAATTACTTTATATAAATAATTCTTTCTTTCGTTCTTAATTGTTTTATTGCATGCATACATAACTAATTACTTTTATATAAATCATTCTTTCTTTCGTTCTTACTCCTTTCTTTCTCTGTATCTATTATTTCTATCCCACTATATCCATTCATTTGTCAGATTTTACAATCTTCCCCCTTACTTCATCCCTTCCTCTCTACCATTCTCCTGGTCGTTAGTGAAAGTCTATCATTTTGGTAGGTCAATGTTTACCTGGCTGACCTAAATTTGTTTTGTACATTGACCTGGCACCCACAGTCACTGTTATTTGTGGCATCTCGACCACCACCCTCTCTTCCTCCCTCAAATGAGCTGAGTCGGTCAGGAATCTCCGGTTACCGTGTCGGCCTTTCTCTCACAACCGCTTGGGGAGAAAGGGGGGGGGGCTTTCGGAGAAACTAATTGTTCCACTTGCTTAGAGAACAAGGAAGAGGGGGGGGGGGCTGGAATATCACCTGAGCTTATTGTTTACCTGTACACGGAAGTAGAGGGAAGGGGGGGCTAATTACTTAAAATACTAGGACCTATCGCTCACTTAGTCACGTGGTTGTAAAAATATGTCGGGATTAGAGTGAGCTTTGAGTATAATGGGGGGGGGGGGTGTGGATAGAAAGGGCGCCTGGCAAGCGCTACTATCAAATGAACTGAACGCTTATTGCATTACGCGGGGGCGCGCGAGCTTTTCACGTCGTTGAAATCGCTAGGGCCAATTTACTCACACCCCCCTTTCCCCTTATCTCTTCGTGTTTATCTTGATGATGTCACTAGCCGTTTTGTGCTCAGCCGTGTTCATTCCCACCCCCCACCCCCAAATCCCGCCCCTTTTCAAATGTTATTTCCTCCCCCGCCCCCCACGCCAATAGATATAAATTAAGTAGATAAGTAGGTTAAGTGATGTACGGACACTTAGAGGAAAGAGTCGCAAGAATTCCTACTGCCCTTCTTCCACCTCCCCTCAGTTATTCCTACATCATCTCCAATCCTCCACCCCACCCCTCCCTTATGCCCAACCAATAGACCGTCTTGACCTTCCGCCTATGTAACCAGATGGTAAGTATACCCTTAAAGTTTGTCTTTACTTCTCTCTCGATGGGAACTGGTGAAGGTATTGGGAGGGGGGGGGGGCGATGTGAGCATAGTCCTGACCTGTGACCTTTACCCGCACCTACAGGAAGAAAAGATGAAACTTGTGGGTTAATGTCCACTTTTTATGATATTTGAGACGAGCTTTTGTCTAAATCGTTGTGAGCGCCATGACCATGTGTGTGCGGGCCAGAAATCTCCAGGCTATTCAGGAACAACTACTGGGATACTCTACGATAGGATACGACATATCCTACTGGCTTTCCAATATGAAACTATAAGCATTGTACAGAACTGACATTTAATGGATATTTCATGATTCACGCGATATTTGTTATTTATTATAAATACATTTTCAAAGTCTTACCTGTGTGCAATCACCAAGTTATTTAACACTTATATTATGATTTAATTTAATTAGTTATTGATACACCAATAACATTTTTTTATAAGAAATGTATTAGCAACACATGCAGTCATTATATTAAGATAGTAAATGTTAGGAAATATATTTCTTGAATTAAAGAAAAACAACGGCGTCACTTCGCATTCTTTGCGGTCAATATTCTGAAGTAATACCAAAACGTCTTGCGGCTGAATGTTTTAATCCTGTGAATCTCTTCACCTATTTATTCTTCTAACTATCTTTAAAGTCTCATAATTTCAAGTGTTTCAACAAGTCTATTAGCGATAAGCATATTTTAAGTTTTATCATTTGAATATTTTATATTCATTGAAACTGAGGCTAAGCTCGCGTACTTTTTGATGACCTCTCGTTATTTTTTCTCGACATCCACCCCGAGAGTATAGAGAAGTCTGTTGTCTTATTTCTCACAATGTCCGTTGTATTTCTTTTATACCACCAGCCCCCTCCCAAATGCGGTTACGGCAATAATAATATTGAACGAAAATGCTTCTGCGGCCCATCGCCATTTGCATATCCAGTGGTAACATTTGAAGAGGCTCATTGGAATATTTGGCGTAATTCTGCAGATCTCCTCCGCGCCACTCAGATGGCTGGGGGGACGTATTACTTTATGACCGGCGCTCATTTTGTCTGCTGACATGTTCCGCCATCATCATACATATTCCAGCTGATTAAAATATAACCACACACACACATACACACACACACGCACAGGCAGGCATTTGTGTGTGTGTGTGGATTATAGAGTTTGATTTTCCCTAAATGTTGTATCTCAGACAGTGGATATCAGTGGATCAACTTTTATAGAGAGAAATGTTTTAGCTTCATACAACAAAACATCATGATGTCAATAGTTGAAGATTTATTTTTCGTTGTTGTTGTTGATGTTTTAATCCAGGTTTAATGGAATAAACGACACACGTTGTCATTCACAATGTAGGATTCGAACTAGTCTTAATTAATGCGTGGATTTAACTCCTTATCAAAGACAATAAAAAAGGGTAATAGTAAAGTACCCGTCGGACCAAACAGATCATAGCGCCGGTGTTTAGCATTCACCAGTTTCTGTTGCCACAGCATAATAGGGGATTGTATGGCCAGCACAATGCCCAGCCGCCTTTACTTTACCCCAACTAATGTCAGGTACCCATCAGAGCTGGGTAGAGTCAGGGACACCCTCCAGTTCCGGGAGCAAAGCCTGCCCGGGACTTTAAGCTGACCACTGATCCTATTTATAATGACATGCTCAAACTAACTAGATGGTGTAAACTATTCTTCCACTAACAATTTCAATAAAAGAATTTAAAAAAAAGGACCAGTGTGCGTCACGGTGATGTGTACATTGTTTTAAAAATTACTACGTCACATATAGGAATATTTTGAAATTTCGTAATATTACGCCGTAGTTGATAACTTTAAATTCACTTTGCCCCAGAACAACTAATCTAGAAAATTCAATCTTCCACAAGAATAAGAGTTCTAAACCAGATGTATAAACACATCGAAAAATTCCAATTAATCAATCGCGTTCTCCTTTCCCCGGGAATAAAAAATCCGAATGCCAAATAAGAAACGCCTCCGAATAGCAAAGTCAGGAATGACTCAGAATCTTGGAAGAAAATAACTCCTAAATCTGTTGTCAGATATTTCTTTCTTTCTTTTCTTTTTCTTCAAGCGATATGAATCTTCAGCATTACCATTTTATAATCTTTATAACATCGCTGGCCAATCTCATTCCATCTTGGAATTGTTTCCGTCTGAATATTAACAGCTTTAAATTTCAATCGTATTTACTGGAAGCCCACAACCTTCGTCAGGCCAGTGTTCCATGTCGCTGTTGGCTGGGTGGTAGTTTTATTAACATTCAGACATGATGTAGTTTGAAGTAAAACAAAAATAAAAAGCCAAACTAACTTGATGCAACGTAATCTCATGCGTGGTCTAGGCCACAGTGTGTTGCATTGCTGTCACGGTGGTCCCGGGGTTCAAATCCATAAGATTCCGGAATATTAATTTTTGTCTTCTCGGGCAAAAAGAAAAATGTCTTTTAATCTTCATCTGCACTAACTGGTACCGTACATCTTATCTTATATATTAGAGACGCTCCATCTATAAAGAAGATTATTGCGCCCTACGCATCAGTTTGGTGTGTGTGTGTGTGTGGGGGGGTAATGGCATTGTGATGCACAGCATTATTTTTTGGGGTGGCAGTGTACTATTGTTCTAATATTGTTAGAGCATTTGAGATTTACTCGACTTTTGCGTTTGTCGGGGCTACGCTTCCGTAGAGATCAACGGAAAGTGGGTTTCCCCCCCCCCCGACTCACCCACCGTCTAAAACTGGCTACTTAAAGTGGGCATTTATGTAGTGGATTTCAGAAATCTATTTTCAAGATCGAGATTACGTTAAGTCTCTCTCTGCGATCTATCCAATAGATTTTCATCGTGCAGTTAGATACCGCCTCCTTCCCCACCCCCACACCCCTAGCGAGATTTGAAAAACGTCACACATGTCCGGCTCGGCCGCTGATCACTTCACAGATAACCCAGCGCGAGAAATGAACGTCGTCGAGCTTCCGGCCGAGACAAGATGGCCGCAACAAAAAAAAAGTATTTTATTTATTGAGTATTGAGACATTGTTTTTGTGTGTGTGTGTGTATTTGACACTTCGATGTGGTCCGATGGACGTTGATCACACAAGGCAGTTTGTATAAATATAGAATGTGTTTTATAATCTGTTGTAACTATTATCAATAATAATATAATAAATTAGTTCTAAATAGCATTTGTTTAAAATAAACGGTTAATTTAGATGTAAGCAGTTGTTGCTGGAAATAGTTTTTTCAAAATGAAATATCGTATTCACGAAAATGCACGCGGTTGGCTTCTCGGCTTGTTCGTTGCACCTGAAGTCTATTAAACATCGAGGCTCGTTTAGGGGGAGTTTAGTCGAAGACAATTAAATAGGGTTGGGGGAAGGGAATTGTATATGCATCAATTTAGGATAATTCGCTGCCCATTTTGCTGTCCATGTTTCTAATTTGTTTGATGATTGACACACCCTCCCTGGTGCATGGAAATACAAATGTAGTGTTGTTTTTTTCTTTCTGCACACCCAATACCGTTTACCTTAACAGAATCGTGGAACTGGTGGGCTGGATCACCTTAATGGCGGTGTTTGGTTTGTGTGTGTGTATGTGTGTTGGACGTAAGCTCTTGTTTTCCTGTTCCATCTTGCCTGCTGTATGTCAGCACTGCTTGACCTATTCCCCCCACCACCCCACCCTCAAGGCGCGCGCAACATTTTTTTTATTTTGTTTGTGTTTTACCACGAGGCGGTAACGTATGGAACCTGATGTGTATTCAACTGCCACATGTCCAACATTTAAACGTCCCGCCACCACCCCCCATTTCAACCTGTTGCTGCGGCAGATGCTGGTCCCCGAACTCACTACGGGCGGCAGATGCCCTAAGCTGCGCAACGTTACGTTGTAGGCTAAATGTTATCCCCCCCCCCCCCCCGGCTCTCCTCTGCTAATCATGCCATTAACAAATCCCATCCCCATCACCCCCACCTCTCCAGACCCTCAGCTTCCTGATGTTAGCGCTGCGCCTCGTCCCCGTTAATTTGCGTACCCCGACCCCCCCCCCCTTTTTTTTTACAGCAATAGTACATAATAATACAAACTATAATGATAATGAGAAACATACGTAATGTTTTAAAGACAAGAACCGCAGTTGAACATTTGATTGAGTACAATTTGGTTTGTTTATCCAATCAAATTTTGTGTATTTTTTTTAATTTATTTGTTCAAATAACCCGGTGCTCTATTATGGTCATAATCTATAGAACCATAGAACATTTACACAATGAATGTCAATGGATGGTCTCGTGTTGAGTCCTGGTTAACGCAATGATTTTCATTAACCTGTACGTTGTGAGTCGTGGGAAAGCTTATGGGAGAGAACATCAACATTTCACGGAGTAGTTCCCCCTTCGAGGTAACAAGGAAAAAATAAATGAAAATTCATCTAAGAATATTGTAGTAAAAGAGTTGATATAATGTGTCTTTTTGAAGTGAATTCCATTATTTGTATATATGAGTATATGGTGATGAAGCGGTTGGTATAATTCAAACCAATTGTAATTAGTTGTAGTGAATTCCACTTGGGCACCATATGACCAACTAAGTCCTGTCTCTTGATATCTTGTTATACAATGTGTGTGGTGTGTGTTGGGAGGGGGGGGGGGGGGGTGAGGGCAGCGAGGCGTCTGGTCAGTTAAAAAGAACACAGTTTTTTTTCCCCACTTTGTGGTGCAAACAAGGTCAAACCCACTTGCTGGCAACCCCCCCCCCCCCTTTACCACCCTCCCCCCCCTTTACCACCCTCCCATTCGCAGTGAGGTGAGAGGAAAAATTGAACAAATAAATAATTTTCTATGTTCTCTCAACCCCTTGCCCCCCCCTCTTCCTTCCCGCGCCCACACACCCACACATCTCACACATCCACACACCCACACACCCACACATCTCACACATCCACACACCCACACACCCACACATCTCACACATCTCACACATCCACACACCCACACACCCACACATCTCACACATCCACACACCCACACATCTCACACATCCACACACCCACACATCTCACACATCCACACACCCACACATCTCACACATCCACACACCCACACATCTCACACACCCACACACCCACACATCTCACACACCCACACATCTCACACACCCACACACCCACACATCTCACACATCTCACACATCTCACACACCCACACATCTCACACACCCACACACCCACACATCTCACACATCTCACACACCCACACATCTCACACACCTCACACACCCACACATCTCACACATCCACACATCCACACATCTCACACATCCACACATCTCACACATCCACACACCCACACATCTCACACATCCACACATCTCACACACCCACACATCTCACACATCTCACACATCTCACACACCCACACATCTCACACATCCACACATCTCACACATCCACACACCCACACATCTCACACACCCACACATCTCACACATCTCACACACCCACACATCTCACACATCCACACATCTCACACATCCACACACCCACACATCTCACACACCCACACATCTCACACATCTCACACATCTCACACATCCACACACCCACACATCTCACACATCCACACACCCACACATCTCACACATTCACACATCCACACACCCACACATCCACACACCCACACATCTCACACACCTCACACACCCACACATCTCACACATTCACACACCCACACATCTCACACATCTCACACATCCACACACCCACACATCTCACACATCCACACATCTCACACATCTCACACATCCACACATCTCACACATCCACACATCTCACACATCCACACACCCACACATCTCACACATCTCACACATCTCACACATCCACACACCTCACACACCCACACATCTCACACATTCACACACCCACACATCTCACGCATCTCACACATCTCACACATCTCACACACCTCACACACCCACACATCTCACACATTCACACACCCACACATCTCACACATCTCACACATCCACACACCCACACATCTCACACATCCACACATCTCACACATCTCACACATCTCACACATCTCACACATCCACACATCTCACACATCCACACATCTCACACATCCACACATCTCACACATCCACACACCCACACATCTCACACATCTCACACATCTCACACATCTCACACATCCACACACCCACACATCTCACACATCCACACATCTCACACATCCACACACCCACACATCTCACACATCCACACACCCACACATCTTACACATCTCACACATCCACACACCCACATATCTCACACATCCACACATCTCACACATCCACAAACCCACACATCTCACACATCCACACACCCACACATCTCACACACCTCACACACCCACACATCTCACACATCCACACATCTCACACATCCACACACCCACACATCTCACACATCCACACACCCACACATCCACACACCCACACATCTCACACATCCACACACCCACACATCTCACACATCCACACACCCACACACCTCACACATCCACACACCCACACATCTCACACATCTCACACACCCACACATCTCACACATCCACACACCCACACATCTCACACATCCACACACCCACACACCTCACACATCCACACACCCACACATCTCACACATCTCACACACCCACACATCTCACACATCCACACACCCACACACCCACACATCTCACACATTAGCAAACACCAGTACTATCGATCTCATTAATATTTATTCTTTTTGCAATTTAAAAAACAACAAAACCCAGCGAGAATCGATGTGATTGTTTTTACCGTTTGTCTGTGGAGCTGATTCAACATGATATGCCTCACAGAGAAACAGACAGCCATTCTTGAAGGTCGTCAAAATCTTTGTTGTATAGTCCCCCACGTCTACAATGTATTTTCTATCTTTAAATAACAAATATATTATATACAAACTTTCCCCCCTATGTAGACTTTTTAAACTTACGTTTTTTTTTGGCAACTGAGCTTAGTTCAAAGACATTTCAAATCGAGTAAATTTTAAAAAGATGCACTTTCGTAAAGATTTGAAGTGAAAACACAAGGTAATACACGCTTGGGCTGAGAGGGGGGGGGGGGTGGCTGGGTGATTTATGGTGCGGGGGAGGGGGAGGGGGTCTAGAGGTGTCAAGATATTATTGAACTACTTGAGGGTAAACGGAGCGAATGTTTTGAAATGATACAATGTTTATTTTTCTTCAGAGAATACCGGGCGGCAGGTGAGCTGCTTGTATCATCCAAGACAAACAGCTTCATGTTTCTTGTGTAATCCTTTTGGCCATCTCGAACATAACAACTCCACCGCCATCTCTTTCTCTTTCAATGTTTCTCTCTCTCTCTCTCTCTCTCTCTCTCTTTAACTCACACTATTTCTCTATATTCACCACCCAACCCTCCATGAAAGCATTGATCCACCCTTCTATCTGTCTATTTGTCAATCTATTATTCTACCACCAATCTCTCTCTCTTTCTCTCTGTCTGTCTGTCTGTCTCCCTCTCTCCCCCTCTCTCCCCACTAAAACTCTCAACGATGAAATAATTCAGTGCCTATAGGCGAAGTCACGGAAGGTGAGGGGTGGGGGGGGGGGGGTGCACGTACCTCCATTACCTCTTAACCCTTTTATTATTTAATGAAAAAAGAAATATCAATCATTTATTTTGTTACATCTTTTTAAAATTAATTTTATATCTAAAGAAAGATTTGTATATTTCTTTTCATTCACATTAACCGCTACCCCCCCCCCCCCCCCTACAAATTCGGCCACGCCATTGCTTTTAACTGAATGAAACCAAATTGAATGCATTCTGACTAATTAAGCATAGTGTTAAACTAGACAGTTTCAGAAATAAGAAAAACGAATAAGATTATGTAACAACTTTATCTTAACACTATACAATACAACAACACCACCAACAACAAAAGAACATTAAGGTAATAGCACATACATTAAGGTTGTTAACAACTTTTTTTTCAAACCTAGACAGGTCGAAAACATTAAGATAAATGCGAGAAAATTCTAGAAGGGTTAGTCCTGAATCGCGAGCTTTGTTATACTGATAGAGAAAATGTAAAATAAAAAAAGACAATACACAATGAAAGCCACATCCCATAATTTATATTCAGTGATCTTCTTATTTGATAAAATGAACACTTTGTTTGAAAGATAGCCAGAAAGCTAGGAATTAGATAACAAATATGTATAATGCGTTAAACGGATGGCCTCCAGCATGGAAATCCCGAATACAGCAGTGAGGCCCTGTATTTAATTAAGTAGGTCTTGTGATCTGAGTGACCTAGTTACTTTCTTACATTTCTTTTAATGCAAAAATGATGGTGTGGAAAATGGCGCTACAGAGACCCAAGGCCGTGCAACAATCAATATCCGCGGCTCTATGTATATTCTCCCTCTTTCGCTTCCCCCCCCCCCATCTCTCCGTGTCTCTCAATCCTCCTCCTGTTAATTCGCTGATTGTATGATTGTATCCTGAAGTGGCCGCATTGGCCGTGTGTGGATTTGTTTGTGTGAGTGGGGGGAGGCTTGAGGAATCCTAACTCGCAAATTGCCATTTAATAAAGCGAGGCCGTCGAGCATTGACGGAGACAGATTTAATGAAATGAGGAACTTTGCCTGTACGCTGTATCGTCAGCTGAGTGCAAAAAGATTTTTTGGAGTTTGGTCGCAAGGTTTTCAGAAACTTGACGGGCTGTGCCATTGTTTGCAGAACTTGATATGTGTAAGACGGGAAATCTCTTTTAAAATTAATGAGTGTTTTTTCTCTTTTCTTGTTTATTTCTTACTTGTTTTTCTTTTCAGTTTTTTTTTCTTATTTGTGAGTGTGTGTGTGTGTCTTGCTTTTCTTTTCTGTTTGTTTTATTTTGTTTCTACTTTTTTTTTTATGTTTCTATTTTTTCTGTGTTTGTCTTGTTTCAGAAATTCTGGGAAAAAAAAACAGATTTGTGAAACATGCAACAATGTGTGTGTGTGTGTTCCATTTTTTTGTTGTTGCTGTTTTTATTTATTTGAACAAATACTGTAATCTCGAGAGGATTTCATGAAATGAATTTGAAATAAACTTTGATGTCAAAAATTCAATACTGACACACAAATATTGACATACTGACGCAAACATGTTCCGACTCATTTTGACGCATATTTACACACTGATGCAAACATTTAATTTTAAGTGACTTTGCCCGCCCCCCCCCCTACCCCCTCCTCCTTAAAATTGTGATATCCGCCTTAAGTTGCAATTGCAAAGAAACCATCCAGAATAGCACAATCTCCATGAGTTCCTGGGGAGCCACCCTTCTTGACCTTGTGACATGAGAAAATCAACCACGTGCTTGGCATCTGATAATATCCTCGTGATACCCGTGATACCTTACCAATAATAATGACCACGTGGCACCATCCGTCCGCATGACCCCCGCCCCCCCCCACCCCGCTTCCCATCACCGTTTCATTATCACATCACACTCAGACAACTGTTCAACGTGACATCATTTCTCTGAACCCTCAAAGCCCGGCCATGACTTCATTGTGACACCCACTATTTATCATAGACTCCTGATGATGAGACGACCCCCCTCCCCCTTTCCTCCGTTTCCTCTCCTGGCTAATTCTCCCGAATCGCGACACGAACCGGAGATACTCCGAATTAAGGCGACAGAGCATCTTTCATTCTCCAGTGCATGGATCGCAAACCTTGTATTCAACGGCATCAGTTTTCTCAGAGAAAGAGAGAGAGAGAGTCTTAGGATTATGTTATGGAATTCACGAACAATCACATACACATTCAATAGTAGTGCAGTGGCATAGGGAATTTTCTACATATTACAGGCTTGCGAAATACATGGCGTAGAGCAGATTCGGCAACCTTTTGATAACAGTGTGGCAGAGCAAGATTTCTTATCCATTCAGCGTGCCAATAGCCTTAAAGTCAACCTACTCTTTCCTTTGTTTAAGAGACTTGATTAATCTATTCGGGAGTCTTCCGCGTGCCATTGAAACTCGCTCTGCGTGCCAAGTGTGGCACGCGTGCCGTTGGTTGCCGACCCCTGGCGTAGAAGGGATATTGGGGCGATCGAAGGAGAGGTGGAAACCGGAGGGTCTACTTGAAACAATTTGCCAAAATATTCCACTTTACATGTCGCTCCAAGACACGACAGACGTCAGATGAAAGGTCTGGAGGGTTTGGCCGGCACGTTGTTACCTTTGCCTTGTTCTCCTCTTCTTGGACGAAATCAAATACACATGCTCACTCGCTCACTTGCTCGCGCACGCGTGCACACACACTCACGCGTACACACACACTCACGCACGCACACACTCTTACGTTAACTAACAAACAAATCTGCCTGCGCTGTTTCTTTAGAGGGGGGGGAGTGAACGAGGTTTCGGGTGGACAGGTCTTGCAATTACAATGACAGGTATCAGCAGGTTTTTCTGTTGTTAAGTGACAGGTTTGCATTAAAATGAAATCCCTTTATCATTTCTGATACGGTTTTTTTCTTTCTCTCTCTCTAGATTTAAATCTATACCTTCTCTCTCTCTCTCTCTTTCTCTCCCTCTCCTCTGTATCTAAATTTGTCAATTTGACGTCTATTAATTAAAACTAAAAACATGTTTGTATTTTGTATTTTATGCACATTTTTTTATGCCCGTGTATTTAGAAACAGTGACGCCAATATATTAAGACACAAAAGTGACGCAAACATATTCATACGCAGTGAAACTAATATTTTCCGACACACTGACGCAAACATATTTAGACAGATTGACGCACACCTATATAGTATGTTAAGATTTACCCCCCCCCCCTTTCCACTTCCCCCTCCCCTAAACACAAGCTTAAATTGTTTACGTTAGCACGTGCACTTAAGCGCATGCAGACGGACGGCAAGAAAACTACAGGCTATTAGGAACTTGTGCACGCGAGCAGCAACAAAACTTGGCACACAGGTATTTCATTTCTTACATTTGAAAACGTTTCAATTAGGAGAAGGTTTACAACAACAACAAAACAACACACACAAACACAATCACACACACACAGTCACAGACACATCGCAGAGAGAGAAAAAAAACCATTTACAACCAACAAAACCTGGTATCGACATTTCTTTAATCTAATGCAAACACTTATCTTTGAAGCTAATCGATTCTAAACCACTTTTAGTGTTATAAGTTATAGGTTTCCTAATGGTCTGTGGGCGACAGTGGGCGTTTCTTTGTATGGGGGCGGGGAGAGCTATTTCTGGACGTGCAGCACAGTTAGGGAGAGAAGTAGGAGGGATGGGTTATATTGTTTAATGTATAGAATAATAAAGCCACGGGATCGGGCATTGTCTTAAGTTTTTTTTATGTTTTTTTTAACAGAATAATGCGTTAGCTCAATGGTATCCAAAGAGTTTATCGCGCCCTCCTGGGGAGCCGCGGCGTATTTAAAGTGGCACCACGCAAAGGCTTTCATACTATTATCTTGTCTTAAGTCTTAGATTTCTATGTAGTAAAGTGCTACATTTGTGGCTTTCTATGTGGTAAAGTGTTACATTTGTGGCTTTCACTTGTTGAAAGGGGGGTTATGGGAAAACACTGCATCAAAAAAGGGGCGCCAAGAGTGGAAAACGTTTTGAAAACCTCTGCATTAGACAGTTTTAGTTTTCATATGGTTTTTACGCTGCATCATGATTCTTGTTTAGTGTGGTTACAAATTGGGGAAATAGGGTTAAGGTTAGGGTTTAGTTGATAAATATTTAGTTCTGGTTGCAGCATGTATTTACTTGTACTGTGCGATAGTTTTTATTAGTACAATAATAACGCCATTAGTCATTACACAAAGTCAACGCCTTTAACTGTGGTCTCTTGGGTGTATTCTCTTTTTCTTGTATTTAGTTGATGGTGAGGTGGCTGTGGTGCGAGCTAAAAAAAAACACAATAACAGGGAAGTAGAAGAAAAAAAATAGCACCGGAAAGTATGGCAAGGACAATGTGGGACAGGGAAACAATGGCAGATGGAGAAAATAAATGTCACGGTTAAGCGTGAAAACTCGTTTAATATGGACAGAAAACGTGCTCGGGTCGGTGCTGTGCGGAATATATTTATTTGATCTTATACCAAAACAACATTATAACGTAACCTTAATTAAGGCTAGATAACAGTAAGAGGGCACATTTTCGAGATAATTATAATCAGGCTGAATACATTAGACCTCGAATTACTTTTTTAGGGCTCGGGGAACGAACTCTGCTGTATCTCGCAATATAGACACGGCACCTTAAAGGTTTAAAATAAACTGTTGGCCGTTCCCATCCACTCTAAGCTCCTGTAAGGTCGAACAGTCAAAAAAACACTTGCTTGACCGTCCCTTCTGCTTCCGAGCAGTTTCGTCACCGCTGGTCAAGGTGAGGTCTACGTCTAGTGAAATAGGCCCCTATCAGACAGTGCTCACTGCGGGAATCGTGATATTTTTTGCTCATGTATATTAATCACATATTTTAATTATACAAACGTGCAGCTACAGAATCTGAACTCTGACAGTTTCTTTTAGAGTATTTATAGGTCATGGCTCCTGTAGTCGAAAATCAATTGTTTGCTCCGAACTTTCATCCAAGAATTGAACCAAGTCATCTTGAGATTTAACTCTTGCGGAACCATCGCGCCCATTACTTTCATACAATAGGCCAATTAAGCTTTTTCACTTCTTTAGACGCGCAAGCACCAGAGTTAATATGTTAGTTCTGACTGACTTAACTAAGTCGCTTGTTCTATCAAAGTGACGTCAATTAGAACTCGCATGTGTTGCTTTTAGAGTTTGGAACTTAAAATATATCAGTCAGTCAGAGCTATCAATAATACAGTTCAAGATTTTAAAGTTAATTTTCCAACAAATTTTACACATTATTGCATGGGCGCTCAGCTTTTCTCTCTCCCTCTAGGGCCTGCCTCTGTCTCAAACACACACACACGATGCCAAATGAAATCATGATCCCTATTAAGATAATTAGTTTACTGCTGCAAAGACGAAATCCGCACAAAAAGACATCTTTTTGGCCTGAGAAAAAATATGCAACCTGTGCCCCACGTTGTGGTCCACACATATAATGTCTGAGGTCGCCAACTGTCGCTAAGAACTAGTGACCGGTCAGTCATGGTATAACAAATTCATTCAATAGAACGTATTCTATATTTAAATCTACGCATAGTCTTAAGTTCAATAAGTGTGAAGGTGAAAGCAATCATTTCTCCGTGATCTCACCCTTAATACCATTACTACTACTGCACCGTTGTCTCCAGTATTCAAGTTAATCACTGATCTATAAAAAGAAATGATAGAGCCACGTAAATGAATATATTTGTACCTATTAAGTAAAAAAAAATACTTCACTGATCTATATATACGAATTAAAGTAATAAACCGCCTATTATTAGAATAAATTTAAAGGGGTTAAAATGGAGTCATAATCACTTGAAATGTATTTATTGCACATGTCAGTGTTTAGGAAATATATAATTTTATAGATTGGTGAAAGCATATACCGGTAACAATGGTTGGCGCTTTTATTTTCAATCAAGGATATTGTTTCTGTGCCTAATCCTTTTTTTTTTTAAATCAATGTGGCTTAGGCTGGGGGGGGGGGGACGGATAATGGAAAGAAAAAAAAACGTATAGTCCGAACGATCAATCAGGTCATCGACAACGGCTAGTTTTTAATGTGAGATTATATACTCAGATCATAATATAGACACTGACCTACGTATACACACCGTAGAATACCCCCACCCTCCCCTATCCTCCACATAGACTCTTTGGAGGAAGATATTTTAACTTTGAAGTACCGGTATTTTTTTTTTATAAAAGGGATGAATAGATTGTGCTAAGTAAATGAAACCACAGATGGTCTAGAATTGGCGTATCGTGTATATTTGGGGAGAAAGCATTTGTATTGTGTAGCCTCATTATCGGTAACATTAATTGCTGCCAGTTTCTTATTGCAAGAGTAATGTCTTTGTGTGGGTGTGTGCATGTGTCGTCTTTTTCCATTCATTACCTGCCTCTCTTAAACTCTGTGGTTTTTTTTTTTGTTGTTGTTTGTTTGTTTCATTCTTTATGCGTGTATATATTCAAACTAGGTTAAAAAAATTGTGAGAAATAGGTCAAGGTAAGACATTGGATTTACCTGGTTATACATTTCACAGATTCATACCTTTTTCTGGTCTTTTTAAAAGCACTATAAGCACGGCTATGCGCGTGCATTATTATCACCCCGCCCTCAATCGATGGAATTATTAATAGTTATGATTTAAACTGATGTGATTAACTAGGCCAAAGTTGTTTTTTGTAGCAATTAGGTCAACGTAAGACCCTCATCGTAATTCCATCTAATATATGAGAATTTAGCATGCGTTTGGACAGGTGTTGAACACATGCTCTCTTGTAAAACAACTTGCGCTCTCCCCGACTCCGCCATGTGTTGATGTTGTTGTTGATGTTGTTGTTGTTTTCATACATGTCCGTTTACCACCACCTCACCCACCGGTCACAATTTTTTGACCGATGTCCGTTCGGGCACTCATGCAAAACAATATACCAAGCTTACCTTCACCTGTCCGGCAAGTTCAGATAGAGCAGGTCCAAAACGTTGCGCAGTAGTCCGCACACTTAATCCAAAAAGAGTTTTAGTAATCCATTCATCTGTAGTCAACTAATATGTAATCTGTGAAAACAATAGTAGAATATGTTACATATATAGATCTAAAACATATGCACATATGAAAGGAATACTACGGGTACACTAGGACTTAATCTACTTGGGGATTTGATGACTACGGGTACACTAGGACTTAACCCTTACAGTCCCGGGCGCGTATATAGCGGAACTGGAGGTAGCATAGATAGAAGTAGATCGGTACGGGAAAGGGTTAATCTACTTGGGGATTTGATAACTACAGGTACACTAGGACTTATTCTACATGGGGATTTGATGACTACGGGTACACTAGGACTTATTCTACATGGGGATTTGATGACTACGGGTACACTAGGACTTATTCTACTTGGGGATTTGAAGACTACGGGTACACTAGGACTTAATCTACTTGGGGATTTGATGACTACGGGTACACTAGGACTTATTCTACTTGGGGATTTGAATCCTGTTTTTAAAAAAAGCTTTAGATTAAATTCTTTGTCTGATAATTAAAACCAATTATTTGGAGAAAACAACACAAGCCCCCCTTTCCCTTTTCCAGGGGTTTCCGGGATGAATGCGATAATGAATTAATGATTGGAAACGTTTCAACAACACAGCTGCCCAAGAAGTTGTCAGCTACTTCGTTGGCGCAGGTTGGCTTCTGGACTGTTGGCACGCTGAATGAATTTGAAATCCTATTCTGTGGTTTGGGACAACCATGTGAGGTGATGTTTAGGAAGAGATTTTTTTTTTTTTTTTTTTTTTTTTTTTTTTTTTGTGTATCCGCTTGCCGGTAGTTGGCGCTTTGGGTGAGCTATGCCCTATGGTGTAGTGTACTGAAAACAATATCAACTTCTTGTAATATATACCTATAGTAGTATAGTACTTTGAAAAACTGAAATCGAGACTGTTAAAAAAATGTAACAAAAATTGGATGTTTATCTTTACCAAAATATGGCTTATCAATTTAAAATTTCATTTTTTATAATCGCGTTTCTATTTCTTTCATAAACCCTGAGTAGATTTACGATGATCTTCTATTGGAGACGCCTCTGCCAAAGCACCTCTCACCCCCTGCCTAATAAAACTGCAGCGTTCCGTGTCTGAATAATCCTCCCACCCCCTCCGCCCCATTTTTCTCTCCTCCTAAACATTCTACCACTCACTCATCTGATTATTTCCCCTCCATCCACTCTGAAATTATTGCCATCCTCATGCTATCAATCCCATCGCCTCGCTCATTTCATTTTCTCTCACCCCCCCCCCCCTTCCGTTCCCTCTCAATCGCTCTCCCATTATTTATAACACCTCCACCACTTCTGCCCTCCTCCCTGACCAACACCTCCATTTCCCCCCCCCCCACCCTCCATTTCCAACCCTTTATCACTCTCATGACTCGTCGGCTTCTCTGTCAAGCTTCCCCCACCCCACACTCCCCCTACCCCCTCCCTTCTCCCCCCCCCCCTAACCTTACAGTGAAAGCTAAACGAGGTGAACTTGATCGGAATTATTGGATTATAGGCCCGAGCCCATTTTTCTTTTTTTTCACTCAACAATGACCTCCATCCAGCTGTTTTTTGTTTTTTTGTTGTTTTTTTTGTTTTTGTAGGAGGTTGGAAGGGGGTAGGGTATTGGGGGCGTTCTGGGTTGGGGTGCAGAGTTTAGGTTATCGATTAGGTGGTGGGGGGGAGGGTCTGGGGGGTGAGTGATTTTTAAATGCCTGACATACATGCCTGAAAGTTATCCTGACATGAACACAAATGTGTGTGTGTGTTTGCAATATTCTGTCAGTGTGTGAGTATTTGTTATTGTTTTTTTTCTTTCTGTGATTCTAACAACAATCTTGTTCCGTGTACATGAATATTACACCGCCTACACCGATTTTAGCACCATTATCTTTTATTATGTACTTGTGTAGGCCTATTAGTGCACCATCACAATTTTCTATGCACGTGAGTCTTAGTGCACCATCACAAGTTTCTATGCACGTGTGTCTTACTGCACCATCACAATTTTCTATGCACGTGTGTCTTAGTGCACCATCACAATTTTCTATGCACGTGTGTCTTACTGCACCATCACAATTTTCTATGCACGTGTGTCTTAGTGCACCATCACAATTTTCTATGCACGTGTGTCTTAGTACACCATCACAATTTTCTATGCAAGTGTGTCTTAGTACACCATCACAATTTTCTATGCACGTGTGTCTTAGTACACCATCACAATTTTCTATGCACGTGTGTCTTAGTGCACCATAACAATTTTCTATGCAAGTGTGTCTTAGTGCACCTTCACAATTTTCTATGCACGTGTGTCTTAGTACACCATCACAATTTTCTATGCACGTGTGTCTTACTGCACCATCACAATTTTATATGCAAGTGTGTCTTAGTGCACATCACAATTTTATATGCACGTGTGTCTTAGTGCACCATCACAATTTTCTATGCAAGTGTGTCTTAGTGCACATCACAATTTTATATGCACGTGTGTCTTAGTGCACCATAACAATTTTCTATGCACGTGTGTCTTAGTGCACCATCACAATTTTATATGCACGTGTGTCTTAGTGCACCATAACAATTTTCTATGCACGTGTGTCTTAGTGCACCATCACAATTTTATATGCACGTGTGTCTTAGTGCACCATCACAATTTTCTATGCACGTGTGTCTTAGTACACCATCACAATTTTCTATGCACGTGTGTCTTAGTGCACCATCACAATTTTCTATGCACGTGTGTCTTAGTACACCATCACAATTTTCTATGCACGTGTGTCTTAGTACACCATCACAATTTTCTATGCACGTGTGTCTTAGTGCACCATAACAATTTTCTATGCAAGTGTGTCTTAGTGCACCTTCACAATTTTCTATGCACGTGTGTCTTAGTACACCATCACAATTTTCTATGCACGTGTGTCTTACTGCACCATCACAATTTTATATGCAAGTGTGTCTTAGTGCACATCACAATTTTATATGCACGTGTGTCTTAGTGCACCATCACAATTTTCTATGCACGTGTGTCTTAGTACACCATCACAATTTTCTATGCACGTGTGTCTTAGTACACCATCACAATTTTATATGCAAGTGTGTCTTAGTGCACATCACAATTTTCTATGCACGTGTGTCTTAGTACACCATCACAATTTTCTATGCACGTGTGTCTTAGTACACCATCACAATTTTATATGCAAGTGTGTCTTAGTGCACATCACAATTTTATATGCACGTGTGTCTTAGTGCACCATCACAATTTTCTATGCAAGTGTGTCTTAGTGCACATCACAATTTTATATGCACGTGTGTCTTAGTGCACCATAACAATTTTCTATGCACGTGTGTCTTAGTGCACCATCACAATTTTATATGCACGTGTGTCTTAGTGCACCATCACAATTTTCTATGCACGTTTGTCTTAGTGCACATCACAATTTTCTATGCACGTGTGTCTTAGTGCACCTTCACAATTTTCTATGCACGTGTGTCTTAGTGCACCTTCATCCTTTTCTATGTATAGTCTTCTCTGTGACGTCCACAAAGCTACACCCTATCGTGACTAGCGCCTCGAGCCCAGTGTATGGTCAGTCTACACGGACCTCTATGTGATGTCCTCTGACATGACGGATGTAATGACGGCTGGCGTGAGCAGTAGGTATTATGTTGTCTTTTGAAGCCGGATCCGATGATTGGGCCTTTAAATCTACTTCAGTGCGCTTCATGAGGCTATCTGAGCCAACTCTGATTGACTTGTCATGCTATATACTGCTTCCATTTTATTTTAAACATCTTTTTTCTTTACGATTTTTCTTTCAGGCTATCGGTGTATAGCCATTCAAATGTGTAGATGTATTTCGAAACACATTACATTGCGTGTATTTTTCCTTTTTTTCATTGGATAGGACACTTTTAAATGGTCAATGATAGAGCAGTGAATCTTTTTTTTAATATACCGGGCATATAACTGGACAATCGTAGAGCAGGGAATTAGTTTTAAAATAAATTAATGGTTTAGCATGGAATTCGTATTGCAATGGACCAATTAAAAAGCAAAGAGTTTGCTTTGCGATGGAGTAATTAATTGTAAAATCAAAGTAATTTTATGTATTCGTTTGTGATATTTTGGAAGTCTCTTTGTATACTTTGCTCTTACATAAGTTGGGATGGTAATTGGGGTCGGATAGGGTGGGGGTTGTGTCCAAACAAGAAGTAAAAGGTAAAGATAGTTAACGAAAGAAAACGTTCATTCGGAATGTGACTTTTTTTACAATGTCTTTCTTTCTTCCTCTCTTTCTCTCGCTTTTTCTCACTTTATTGTTGTTTACATTTTGTCAATCTCTCATTTTATCCCCCATTTCCATTGGATAGCAATAGAAAGATAGAATTGGTTCACATTAAAAAGATATTGTTATTTAACTTTGGGAAGATATACTTGTTTAACTTTGAAGGATATTATTGTTTAACTTTGGGAAGATATACTTGTTTAACTTTGGGAGGATATCATTGTTTAACTTTGGAAAGATATCATTGTTTAACTTTGGGAAGATATTATTGTTTAACTTTGGGAAGATAGAACTGTTTAACTTTGGAAAGATATCATTGTTTAACTTTGGAAAGATATCATTGTTTAACTTTGGGAAGATAGAATTTTTTAACTTTGGGAAGATAGAATTGTTTAACTTTGGGAATATATCATTGTTTATCTTTGGAAAGATAGAATTGTTTAACTTTGGGAATATAGAATTGTTTAACTTTGGGAAGATAGAATTGTTTAACTTTGGGAAGATAGAATTGGTAGACACTAGATTGATACTCAGCACTTGAGACAATAACAAATCTCACATGTTCAGGAAGAGCGGCATTTCGGTTATTTACTAATATTTAGGTATCCACTACCATCGCGTATTACTCTCCATCAACCAGGCACCCTAAAACCCAACCCCCATCCTCCGTTATGATGGTGCCGCCGGTAGTAAACAGTACGCCATCCCCGTCACCACCATTACCCCCACCTCCTTTACTTGCTTTGTTTTCCAGTGCTTGAGTTTTAGATTCACAGGGAGTTCACCCTTGTATCACATCTTGATGTTCCACGCGACTCACGTTTTATTCTCTACCTCTCTCTTTGTATTTGTCCCTCATGGGCGTCTTCCGAAGAATATTTATAGAGGAGAGAGAGATGGGAATGAGGGTAAGTGGGGGCACTCTTACCGCATGGGAATTTTAAAATACAGCACAACTATTAGCCCCCCTCTCTTCTAGCCCCACCTTTACCGCAAAATTATTTGACCTCCCTCGGTTTGGTAAAACAAAAAAGAGGTTTCAGATAAAGCCCAATGTCTGTTTTCCAAAATGTCTGATTCTATGCAATCTATAACAGAGATTCCAGACCTGAGATGTAAATATTTGTAGGTGGCGATTCCCCTGGAATGATTGCTTGCACTTAGTGTGGAAAATATCTTTGGAAAAGCCATTGACGACAAGGCTGACTTCGTCATTGCACTCTCCCTCCCAAACAGCTGATTTCGAAATTCCCGAGAATGGCAGGAGGGTCTGAACTTGTTTGAGTGTTGATGTTATAGCCTTGTGTTTTTTAATTTGTTTGTTACAAAGCGAAATGTAAGAATCCCTTTGGCCAGAAAAGTAAATTACAGTGAATTGTATCACTCAATCGGACCGTGGGATCATTTATAGTTTACTTTTAATAAAGATACATCGTTCTCTCTAAACAGCAAATTGTATCCTGTTACATCATTGACTCATATATTTGTTCGGGCGATTCCTGTTCTCAAATTCTGAATCTACCCCTACCCCCCCCCCCCCTCCACACACATAACATAACATACTCTTCTAGCTTTTTTTTCTCCCCTGCCCCCCCCCCCCCCTCGTTTGCTTCGTATATTACCATCATCCCCTTTCTCTTTACGTCCTCTGCATTGTATCGACCAATAAAATCGTTTCGTCGCATACAAGAAATATTATTAAACGATAAGCTTATTAGTGTCCGAAGTCAGGATATAGAAAGGTTGCCCCTTTACTGGAGATTGACACACACACATACACACACACACTCACACACACACACACACTCACACACACACATACACTCACACACACTCACACACACACACACACACACATAACAGACGTGTTCTCTTGTTTGTTCTCCGTACAGAAAACATGCATAGCCACATAGCCACACATTTGTGTTATTTTTCTTTTGTTTGTAGATTGTTTTCTCTCGCTGATATAGATAGATCTAGTCTGATTGCGTTTTGTCTTGCAATGACTAGTTTACCTTTTAACTTACCCTGACAATAGGATTAGCTATGACGGCATTAATTTGTCCCCATGTTAAGCAATACTGTGTCAGGCAATGTTGTTGTGGAGTTTTTGCTCTTATCTATCAAAGACAAACGGACAATGAAGAGAAGAGACTTACTTAAGATTTTGCATAAGCGTGTCCCGTGATTGAAGAATCTATGATTGGACACGGCTTATTTTTTTTTGTGTGTGCGTGGAATGCGGCCAGTGTATGTGTGGGTGGGTTGGTTGGGGGGGGGGGGGGGTAGCCGCGTGATGCTAGGCGTAGTAGGCGGCTTGTGGAGGAAAATCAATTTGTCTGGGAAGGGGGGGGGGGAGTGATTCATTGTTTCATCTCGTGGAGGGATACTTAGAGACAACAACAACAAAACAAAGCTAAAGGTTTATAGAGCTAAGAATATCTCGCGCTACATTGCTGACGTCAGCGACTTTACTGATTGGCCGTTGTTGTGGAGGGGCGGAGGAGGTGGTGAAATGATCCTTTGATAGAGTGATTGTCAAGTGAGGAAAGGCGTGGATTTATCACGTCACCAGTTCTTCAATACCTACACAACGTTTTCTTAGTACATGTTTGTGAAATACATTTTGTGTTACCGCTGGGCTTCCGTTAACGTTTGGGCAAATGGTCCAGTGAAAGATGACACGACTGAGTTACACAAGACAGCGGATTGAAAACCCTAACTTAATGTAGAAACAGGGGCCTTCAAAAGGCGGACACGTGACCGCGTTAATGAAACGAAACTCAACGATACTTTTTTTCTCCCTTTACTGGACATTGACAAAGACTTGACCAAGTGGATGGCCAATGGGATAACAAGACTGGGTTTCACTATCGATAGAGGATCCAGCCACCGTCTTCTAAATTTAATTATCGGGAATCCTTCTGATCGGATTTCCGCGAATTTCTACAGCAGTCTCCTTTTTTGTGTGTGTTTTTTTTTTTTTTTTTCTATCCCTATTTCTTCAGCTTTAGGCCTACACTGACATCCGGTATGTTATTTGAGATTTTAAATAACAATACACGGAAGACCTTGAAAGACACCGGAAGCTGGTGCTGTGTTTTGCTTAGAGCCCGTTGACCACGTCTTTTAGACAGTTGTAAAAAAGAAAAAGGCTGCGTGCGAAAATACACACTTGTTGCTCAACATATTATTGACTTAAGAATCAATAGGGAAATAAACGTGGCTTACTTGAGAATGTCATCAATGTTTAAATGCAATCTAACAATGGTTCATTGGCACTCTTTGTTGTAGTATTATAGTAACTAGATTTCCTGGAAATTATATTCCTTTCCTAGACTAATGGCATCCGGACATAGAATGGACTGCCTCGGCATAAACCAGAAAACTCTAACAACTTATTATCATTTAAACCCTAAATAAAATGCAATTTACGGATACGGATAGGAAGCAAAAATCGTTTGCATATAAGGAGAGTCTGAAGAAGATAATATGATTCGTTATTACTAGGGATATTACATAAAGTGCTTATGTAAAGTTTGCGTTGAACTGGAGATGCAATCCCATTGTATGCACGGGAAAAGAAAATCCAGAAAAATCCGAGACAGGTTACAAAGATCAGTTCGTGACCCGAAACGTGTGTTGTCTACTTGCGCTACGTCCCAGTGTTTAGAGTTGAGACTTTAAAACATCTTGATTCACCAAGTGATAAAGTCTGTGTTCAGAACGCAGCCTAACATTTTAAACACACACACACTCACACAGTACTGTTTGTAAACATCCCAAAGGAATAGCCACGCAGAGTCACGGTAATGTTATTGATTAGAGTTTTCCTGTTCAACCTTTTCTGTGCAGCTAGGGTTATATACATATCGACATACAGCAGGTTAGTTTCAGATGTCGTGGTCTTGGAGTCAAGCGTTGGTTTTCTGGCTCAGGTGGTTTCGGAAGTCAAATCCGGAAGAGACCGGTATTTTGTCCCCATGTCCAGTGTGCGTCACTGAATCTACTCAGCTGTAATGGACGGTTTATAAAAACGTAAAAAGTGTTTGGGAATTAGTGCGGGCTACACAATTCTCTAGTTTGCAGCGTCCATTAAATCTGTTGAACGCGAACGACTGTTTATACAATTACGTGTTTACCCAAAGTACGTACCGTATATGTAGAATAAGAAGATTAGAAAACACAGGTAGAACATACAGGTAGAACATACAGGTAGAACATACAGATAGAACATACATGTAGAACATACTGGTAGAACATACTGGTAGAACATACAGTTGAAAAACACACGTAAAACATTTAGGTAGAACATAGGCCTACAAACTTCAACTTCAACAAAAAGATATAAAGATAGGTAGAACCTCTAAGTAAAGCACATAGTTAGGACATACAGACAAAACATACAGGTAGAACATACAGGTAGAGCATACAGGTAGAACATACACCTACAACATACAGGCACAACGACACAGCTTACGGTAGAACATACAGGTAAATATCTCGATATAATTTTACATGTAGATATGAAGTCCCACAATGCATACGTAAATGTAGAATGGAAAGTTACAAGAAAAACCTTCAGAAACAGATGTCAAACTCAGTAACTCAAGATGTTACGTTTTCTTAAGACGTAGCTTCACGCGTAGGCAATAAGTTGTTATGTCTGTGTCCTAATTAACTCTAATTGACAAGATTGATTTTTTTCACATTGCCGAAGATGTGCGTGCGTGCGTGCGGTTGTGAGTCCAGGTGTAACCACACGACGGTACGAGCACACTGGGCCGCCATACAGGAAGACAGAAAGGTTGGTGGGTGTGAAAAAAACGGGGGTGGGGGGGACATGTTAGATATGACATTAGCCCCCGTGGTACATCCGCGTAACGCTGCACCTATGTGTGTGTGTGTCCGACGATGTGTGCCGACGTGATCAAATAAAGACGGTAATGATAATAATGTCTCCATCTCCGCCGCCATATTGGTTCTATTGAGCCTTCCCATCAGCCCTGACGAGGACAGCTTCCGAGAGTCCAGATTTAGTTGACAGTAAAGAAAATAAAGGCCGCCGTATGATGCCTTACAAAAAAAAGTGAAGATGGCGGATGGTCTATCGGGCTAATGAAGCGGGTTAGTTCTGCTTCGATGACTCTCTAGGCACAGGTTCTGGATAAAAATTTCAATAATATTGAACTTTAACACAACTTTAAAATTTTGAATTACTTTAAAAAAAAAAACAACAACAACTGGTTACCTTGAACTTTATTCACGAAAAGAAATGGCCGACTATTTACACAGGCAGAGTGAAACAAAACAATATTTACATCTGGAGGAACTGGTTCAGGCTTTTTATTTTGTTTGTTTAAATCAGGGCAGAAATGAGCTGTTGTACGCACGCGAAGGAAGCCTTCCCATTAATTGTTAGCCCAGGTAGGCTGTTCTGGCAGCGGACTTGGAGGCCTGGTCACAATTTTAGCTCTCTAAACGTTGTCTCTCAATATGTGCGAGTGACTGTGCTCATTGATTGGGCGTACAATTTCACTCCATTCATTGTACATTCGGGCAATAAGCCCCCCCCCTCCCCCCCCCCCCCAAAAAAAAAAACACACACAGCAAAAAACAAAAAAAAAAAAAAAACAATACAACAAAACAAACAAAAAAACACACACATAAACAAAAAAATTTAAGCTAATGTTTTATGGCTAGGTTTAACTTTCTATTAATCACGTGTAGGCCTACTATCAAGTTTTCAATAAATTTTCTCATCTTGTCCACTACAACTACCCTTAGATCTAGTCATGAAAGTCTTAAAACATGATTTAAATATGGACTTTTTCATGGTTCAGTTAAACCATAGATATCTATGGTTAAACAGTTATAGTCGTCTTATTGTAGAGAAAAATATACAAGTGTTGTTTTTATTAATAATTTAGTTATCATCATTAATGTTCCTATTGTTATCATATCTTATTGTGTATAAAGATAATCCAATGTCTTATCTTACATTGATTTTGAATGGGCATTTCCATCGACTTTGAAAAAAACAGACATAAGTCAACATAACTAAAACATCCTAACATCTTCGTTATATAACATTCTATGTAGAGCTGAAAGCAAGAGACGGTGTTAAGATAAACACTTGCTTATGTCTGCGTGTATGTATGCATAGCCGTACTGCCAGTGAAACAGACCCTCTGATTATCTCTGAAAAGGACTTTTCTGGCGTAGTCTTGTGTTGTCCTGTAAAACGGTTGGATGTTTGTTGAAGACTCCAAGCCGCAGCTCGCGTTTAGATCGGAGGCGTTTTTTTTCTGGAGATAAGCACTCGTCCCCCCTGTATTTGTATGTACGGGGAAGACAAGCAACTTGGCTAATGGCGTGCTGGGTTTATTTCTCTAATCCACTTTTATTCTCTCATGGGTTTATTCTCGGGTGTTTTTCCTTCTTTTTTTCTTCTGCTTCTATTTGTCTGGGTGAAAAGTCTGTGTTGCTCTATTCACAGTATCTGTGTTTTTTTTTTGTGGGTTGGCTTTTGGGTTGTTGAAAATACACCGCGATTGAATGGAAATTTCTGGGTTTTTAAGGATGGCAACTGTAGTTAAACGAAGCAGAGACTGTGTTGATAAGTGCACCTATTGTCTTGTCTGTTTACTTGTATTTCTCTGGCTATGCATTTTGTCTGAGTAGTTTCGATGTGCGAAATTGCGATGATGTTCAGATATAAAAAGAGTTTATTTAAATTTTTGACCAAGAGTTTGCAACACAGATTCTAGCGGCAATTTGTTTCCCCAATTCATTGTAGTGATAATATATAGAAATATTGTTCGAATGTGCGGTGGTCCATCTTGCTGTAACAAATTCTGTATACGGCCAAATAAAGAAAAAACTGATGCACGCTCCACTCCCCACTCTCCTGATTTAAACCTTTTCTGGCATAATTGGTTGTTCAATATGTTGGCTTTATACTGTCTTCAATTGCCCGTAATTTTATTTGTTTCTGGTTTGAATTCGACCAGAGCTAACATGTATTTGAAATCTGACCGGGACGATTGCCCACACGACTACTTTGTAGTCAGAGCAGAGCTAGTTACTAACAAAAGCGTGGCAAGATTTATATACTTGCAATGGGAAGTATAGGATACGTACCAAGTATAGGCCTACTATTGAGCTTTATATTGTAGGCCAACAGCTCGTGTAACGCGTGCACTAACTCCTCAAAGTCTTGCAACACTACACAGAATGGTTAGCGTTCAATTCATTTGGTATGTTGTTTTTTTTATCAGCGGTTCTCATATTGTTGTACGGGGCTGTCCCACAACACGTGAGCCCGCCTTTCACAATGGAATGTTTTAACAATATCTGCATCCCGAGAGGGAAGTGTAGTTTTTGTTTTTTCTTCTTTTACTTTGACCATCGCCATTGATTTTGTATTTGCCTAAAGGGGCGCTGGAGTCTTCAGACTCAAGTCATTGGATCAAATTACACCTTCAGACCAAACACTTCGTTTTCGTAAAAGAATGAGGTGCTATACAAACACTGATGACGTCACATTGACTACAACAATTTTTTTACCTGCTTTTTATGCACCAACGCATTTGTTTAAATATAAATGTAAGTTTCTGACTCAAGACATTGATTGTTCCTGGTCAGGTGACTTTCACCTGACGGCAAACGGAAAGCTTTTTTTTTTATCTTCCCACTGACTTTGGTTAGGCTCATTCCATGGCCATACTCATGATTCAAAAGAATAATATAAATCCTGCGTCTCCAAACAGGAATTTAAAGCCAAGACTGCACCGATAATATCTTTTTGCTTTTCACCAGGACAGCCCACTTCGGGCGGAATTCGGAAAAAGACGAGCCAATGAAAAACGGGATCCAATAGCAGACGACCAAGTTCAGAGCTCTACAATGGTTAATTTATATTTTTGTATCTGGGATCTCTATTAGGGGCAACATACGTAATCACTAGGGATGACAATTAAACAAGTGTACAGCATAACACAAAATGTTGACATTCCGCCTGGCGCCTGGAAATACCAATGCTTACATATGAAGCATAACTTGTCGCCATTACATGTAGTTATCAAAAACATTGTTTGCCATCTATAAGCAGTTTTATAATATGTATAACGTAACCGATAAAAAAATCTTCCAAAATTATAATAATAATAATAATAATGAAGCTTATATAGCGCATATCCCGCAATCAGTTCTATGCGCTTAACAATAACATTTACAATTATTTATTACAATTACAATTAACGATAATGACAATAACAGACAAATGTTTAAAAAATGTAAGTGGGCTAGGAGTCAATTATAAACAGGTGAGTCTTGAGTCCTGTCTTGAAAATGTTAAATTTCGAGCTTTGTCGCAGCTGGAGTGGCAGGGTGTTCCATGCGGAGGGGCCGGAGTAGGTGAAGGCCCGCTGACCAGCTGTCACGAGTTTCGTCCGCGGGATCGTCAAATTGAGTTTGTGAGCAGCCGATCGAAGTGGGCGTGGTTTTGTATATATTTCCAGACAGGAAATTAGATAATCCGGGGCAGAGTCATTGAGGCATTTATAGCATAAAGATGCGAGTTTATATAAAATCCTTTTTTGAATAGGGAGCCAGTGCAGAGAGTAGAGCAGAGGTGAAATGTGGTCGGACTTCTTCTTCTTTAGGACTAGTCTGGCAGCGCAGTTTTGGACGCGTTGGAGTCCTTGAATGGAAGCGGCAGGAAGGCCGGCCAGAAGAGAGTTACAGTAGTCCAAACGAGAGAAGAGGAGAGTGATGACGAGCTTGGTACAAGCTTCCGGAGTGAGGTAACGACGGATAGTGGCAATACGTCGCAGGTGAAAAAAGCAGGTTTTGATCAGGAAGGAGATGTGGGGTTGCATGGACAGAGTGGAGTCCAGAAACATGCCGAGGCTATTTACCGTTGAGGAGAAGGGCACAGTAACGTCACCCAACTGGAGGTCAGTCACGCTGAGGGAAGTGCTAGTATGCACTAACATGGTCAAAGGGAAATGACTCAGGAAAGTCAATAGTATAGTACAAGAGTTATGGGGACTGGGAAGATTGTGAATATCACAATCTAGTTTGTTCTACTGCGTCTTAGCTTTCTAAAGCATGCTTTGCACGTTTTACATGTCTGAGTCTGATCACGGGGTTTTACATGTCTCAGTCTGGTCACGGGGGTAAAGGACCGGAGAATAGTCAGTTGACTTGAATATCCAGCAGCGTATAGACGTATACGCTAGACTCGGAATTATACCACATTTTATCAGAATACTATTTCATTTCTTGGACTTATATTATATTATATGATTGTTGGATGTACTGTGAATAATGTATTGTGAGTAATAATAAATAGATATATATTGCTGCGAAGATTTGAATTATCAAGTGTGTTAAACGTACTGTGAAAATAATATTAAAGAAACATTTAACTCAACTCAATCAACTCAATCAACTCATGATTCTATTAGCCTACGAAGAACACTAATAATTAGAATAGAATCAATAACAGGAAGCAAGCTTCTGTCTCGTTCCTACGAGTAGGGCTTCGGTCTTATCGCTGTTGAGCTTCAACTTGTTTTCTGTCATCCAGTTCTTGATGTCCAGGAAACAACAGGAGATAGAAGCAAGGAGCTCGTCGATGTCCTCAGGCTTGGCGCTGTTTAGGAGCTGGGTGTCATCAGCGAAAAAGTGATAATTAAGGTTGTGTCGCTCGATGACGAAGGAAAGGGGTTGGGTGTACAAAGTGAAGAGGACTGGGCCGAGGACGGACCCCTGTGGTACACCATAGCGGACGGTGACGGGCTGGGAGGACAAAGATTCAGTAGTGACGGTCTGGGAGCGACCGTCGAGGGCTATATCATGAATGCCGAACGTGAAGCTGAGGCGATCGATGAGTAGGTGGTGGTCGATCGTGTCAAAGGCCGCGGACAAGTCCAATAACACAAGGGCGGAGACGAGACCTCCTTATGTTTGATTACAAGAGTAAAACTATAGAATCTAGTGATTATTGAGTAATTTGAAGGCATTTTATTTCCCATATAAATGGGGTTAATTTCGGGAATATTTCCATACGAGGTTTCGAATTCAGGAAATTTTATTTTCCCTTGGAGCAGGCGCTATAATACAATTATTTATGATTTGTGCGAGAGTGTGTGTGTGTGTGTCTGTTTTCAAAACCATTTTTTTTTATTCTTTATCAAAATTAAAATTTAAAAAATCAAATTTGGAAAATGGGTTCATGGTGGAAAGTGGAAAGTTGTATCAATGCTTGCTAGAGGCGCCCGGCTAGTCCAGAAATGTGTGTCAAGAAAAGGTGTGTGGAGTCCAGGTCTTTCAAGTACTTCGTCGCCCAAAGTCCACACTACTCGATTTATTGTCACACGAGATACTACCCATGGTCAATGTAATTTAGTTAAAAATCTGTCACCTAGTCCCCCCGCTCACATCCACCGCCATCTTTTCACTAAGCTTAACTCGATAGTAAAATGTCCACAAATGTCCACCCGCTCACAGACACGCAGACACACACTGAGATGCACGGACACACACACACAATATCCCTCACACACACATACTCGGACACACACACACACACACAGTGGCACTCACTCAAACATACATGGAGACACACACAGTTTCACTCACACATATATACGTACACGGACAGACACACACACACACAGTGACACTCACTCAAACATACATGGAGATACACATAGTTTCACTCACACACACGGACAGACAGACACACACACACAGATACAAGCTGAGTACTACTGCTCTCTTTTAGCTCATCCCTCTTTTTAGTGTCTGGCGTCAACAAATCACAAGACTCTAAAGCAGATTAGTTTATCAAATCAATACTCCCTCATTCTTCCTCTCTCTCTCTCTACTTCTCTCTCTCTCTCTCTCTCTCTCTCCCGCCTCTACGATACTCTATCTCTATCTCTCCTTATCCTCTCATTGGCATCGTATGTTACCGCTACTCGCTACAGAGTTGAACGTAAACTGAAACTACCTCATCAGGCAATGGTTTCTTGCAATGCAAACATAGTGTTCTCTGTTGTTCTCTTAAATAAAGGATGTATCACATTTATTCCAACTCCAATACACATTCTTCTAATTTTAGAAACTTGAACAGTAGCTGGCTTTTGACTTTTCTTTACCTCAGATTAATACGCGGAATTAGCAGAGGGACATTACCCCGCACGTACGCAAACACCCCATCCACGCTTTCAACAAAATAGTACCTGAATATGAAAGTGTATGTATAGAATAGACTAGACCAATCTATACTTGTATTAACTTCTATTGGTAGCCTGTTTTTCTCGACCCGGTAGTTTTAATACTTTAACGTTGTGACCCAATTACCTAATCTAACAGATATATAAATGTACGCAAATTTTTGTTGTTGAGATCAGTGACGTTTATAAATGGCTCTGGCTTAAAATTGTCACAAAGTTCAAATACACAAAATATTTGTTTTAAGCCAAAAATACTCTTTTGTGTTATTTTGCGACACATCACCTTTGCTTTCGGTGCCCGATACCGGGTCTAGTCTTGACCTTGTATTTGGTAAACGCTGTCCTTGAGGCAAAATATCGAGTTCATCTGCACTTGCGCGCATACTTTTTAGATACCAAAGAGTCGAGCTTGTGACGTAAACAGTTTGGGATTGAAGGGAAGGAGGTATCCATTGAATACGTTATTTTAGTGTTTATTAAAAAAAAATGTGTATATTCTTCGATACATTACTATAGTAATTTTTTTTACTAATTGGACACGCCATTTTCTTTTTGCAAAAAGAAAAAAAAAGAAATATTAATTCGCCCCTACACAGGTGATGTAACGCCACACTTTCTTTTTAACACCTTTCATGTATCAATCCAGGTGCACCATAGTTTACTGGTTGTGTAAGCCAAGGTTAGATACATTTAATAACACTGCCCAATACACTCACTGTTTTGACAGGTCGGGCATTGAGACGGTGTTATGAGGGGCAAAAAAAGGAAGGTGTCCATTTTGTTTTGACGCGAACCGCCGTGAACAACGAAAGGGTCCATTTTGTTTTGACGTCCCACAACCACCGCGTGGACGGGTCGGTTGTTGGAGAGGTGAGTGGGGGAGGGGGGGACGACCTTACATGTAAATTAAGGTTAGAATTAGAGAACAGCAGGGTGAAGAAAACATAACAAAAGAGGAAAAAAGTAAAAGTGAAAAGTGAGTCAATGTTTGAAAGTAGTTGTGTTGTACTCACTCAATGTTTCACTGTTCTAAACACTGTATGGGATCATAGGTTAGGGAAAGAAAGTCTTGGAAAGTTTGCACAAAAAAAAAACTGACTTGATATTAATTAACTTTGGGAAAAGCTAGGAAAAACTGACTTGATGTGTATCAAATTTCCGAAAGTTTGAGAAAACTGTTTTTATATTTATCAGGCTTATGAATAATTGAGAAAATTTTGATAAGTTTAGGACATTTTTTAAAAACTGTCTTGATTTCTTTCAAGCTTTCAAACTTCACTGTTTTGTGCTTATTAAATTATTCTTTAAGTTCAACGAAGACTTATAAATGAAACACATACTTTTTACTTGGAATGGATTTAAACATTGCAAAAAAAAAAAACATTTAGAAATTTCACACAATAATGTATCAATTTCCTTTTTTTTTTTTAGAGTAAGAACCTTAACAGTGGAACAAGTGGTTTTAGACACAGAGAACATACACTGTTTTTAAAGTTGTTCCTAAATATCAGATTCCGTTGTGATTTATAGCGCAAAGAATTCGTCAAATTAAACCAACAGACTAGAGGAAAATATAATCATGTTCTAGATCCGCGGAGCGCAAAATGCTAGAATACAAAAATTGCTTTCACCTGATTATGAAAAGGCTATATATATAAAAAAAAAGTATTCCGTCGGACCAAATCGATCCATAGGGTCGTTGAAGCAGCTGTCAGGATGTGTTTAGGATTAGGACATCAACCTGGCAGAAGTTGGGCGATGAGAGGGGTGCGGAGTCGTAGGCGAGTGGGGTAGTAGTGGCAGGTCGTCGTAGGGTATGAATTACCGTGACTGGAATCGCCCTGGAATAATTATTATTTCTCTCTTGGCTCGTTAGATATTATGACGGACACACAATAGTTCTAAGTAGGCAAATAAATCGCTGGTTAAGTTCAGGTGTTTATTATCATTTCAATTCTTCACTCAATGGCAAGATACATATATGAATTTGCACAGGCTTCAGTTAACACTCAACACATGGTACTGCTAGGTTTATCCAAAACATTAGGCAAGCGTAGCTGTGTTCATGAAAATACTTAGACTGACAAAATATCTATCTATACACATGCAGGCGGTATATCCTATGGAACGAACTGAATAAGTGGAGGCTAGAGTCGAACAACCTTCTCCGCCTCACGCTTGAGCCGAAGTGCCCTAAAACTAGTTAAGCGCGCTTTCATGAATTTTAGTCACGTGATCAGTGGTCAATTTGATTGGATAGCTCCATTAGTTTAGAACTACATATGTTCTGGTTGGCTGGTTTGCTTGCATAAAGGATTGACTATTGGGGGGGGGGGGATTTAGGAGTGGGTATACAATTAGTACCGCCGACTTTTGCGGGGTGGGGCCCAGGGAAAAAGGGGGGGGGGTGGGTAGACGTAAACAGAGATACAAAGGATAAGATAATGACTTATCTCCCCTTGATGTACCAGTTTGTATGTGCGAGGCGCTTCGCTCCAGATGTCACTACTTCGAGTGGACAAAGGGTTATGCCCACGGGCGCTGAGTAGGGGACGAAAAGGGGAGATAATGAAAAGGTGTCTACAGGTATGCTGAGTTTAGCAAAATAAATGAGTAGTACTATCAAAATACACATGAATCATAATTGACAGCATAATAGAATATATATATATATATATATACATACATTAAAGAATACACACACATACAATCACACATACAAATAGTGTAATACCAATTGGCTGAATCAAGTAGCAACTCTGAATTCGGGAATGAAAAAGTGTAGAGAGGGTTAAAGAGAGGTGAGGAGAAGGGGTGGTTGGGGTGTTCCTATTGCGTAAGAGGGAGAGAGGGTAGTAGCTCCGGGATACTTTTCTACTCCCTAATCTAACTCTACGCTAACCTATGTTTCTAATTCTACACTACTTCTGCGCTATGATCTATCCATGAGTGCTAATAAGGTTACGATTTAATTCCAGAATCGTGACAACTCACCCGCGCAATTTGGGAATCTACTCAGAAAGTGGATTCATACCTAATTTACTGTCTCTGGGGTATGGGATCTTAGTGAGAGTACCGGGATAGTATCTGCGAGTAGTATCTTGGCGAGTCCACGTGTTGGTGGTGGGTCTGTGACGGGGAGGGGTCGGAGGGAACAAGAGGACGCGTTAAGTTATCTTCTGGGGGGGGGGCGAGTATGGCGCTGGGTTATTGTTACCCGGCCCATCGGGTGTTTAGGGTTAATGCTAATCCTCGTCGTCGGGGTGGACTCGAAATGGGTTTCGACCTAAGAAACATTTTAACAGGTCGAAAGCAAATCTGGCGTTTTCGTTCCAATGTAATTTTGGACGTGTGGTAGCATTCAGTAAATCGAATAAGGGCGTTGCTAGTTGCCGGAAGCCGCGTATAGCATTCCTTTCATAGTAACTGAACTCGTGAAGTATGCGCTTTAGCTCGCTTCTGGTTTGGGGCAGTTTTGCGTTGCGGAGCCTGTCTTTAATCGACACGAATTGGGGAGGGCGGATCGGGCTGTGGGTGGGGCGCGGTGGCTCGTGGCTCACCTGTGTGGGTCGGGGCGGGAGTGGTCTGCCTACGATTGGCCTACCTAGTAGAACGTCTACTTTCCCGTCTTTAGTCACGGCTGCTTCGATGGGGCCTGATGTAAAGGCGGAGTCGATGTGTACGACTGCCGTCGGTAGACGCAGGATGGGGGAGTCATGGGATGGCCCTTGGAGTCGCACATAGCGGCCTGTGTAGTCGCGGGGGTCGGTCATTGATTCCGTTACTAGGGCCTCATAGGTGAGTCCGGAATCGTATGTACAAGAGCCCAGGTGGCCATTGATTCGGACTATCTCGTCGACACAGTTTTGGCGGGGCTCATGGGGTCCGTCTACTGAGGAGATGGAAAATACGTGATGGACTTGATCCAAGTCGCCGTATGTTTCCTGGCTATTCCACGGGGCGGTGGTTTCGGTTAAGTGGTTGGGGTAAGGGGCTTCTGTTTCTTGTTCTGCCGGACCATTAGTATACTGCTGGTCGGCGCTTACGGGCTCTGTCGTGGTGTAAAATGCACCGGCGGCCAAATAGGGGGTGGGGTCGCGTCTGTTCCTGTCGTGTGCTAACTGAGGGGTGGGTCCGGTGTGGCGGTGGTCTCCGCGTGGGTTGTGAGGACGAGGTCGCCCGTGGTGGGGCGTGCGCGGCTGAGGCGCGGTTGATTGAGGGGGAGGGTTGGCGCGGTGGTTGTCCCCATAAGGTCGGTGCGGCTGCGGGTGTCCCGGGCGGGAGGATGGCGCTATTATATCTGCTTGCAGAAATCTATCTGCGCCCTGCAGGGAGGGGTTTAAACCGGTGGTTCCTTGTTGAATAAGGAAAGCCTTTAGCTTGGGGGGCATCTGGGATTCTATCTGTTCAGTCATTACGAGGGTGACCATACCGTCGAATGACTGCTCGACATTGCCTAACTCAACCCACTTGAGTAGGTAAGATTGTATTCGCTCAGCGAATTGGGTATAATTTTCCCCCGGTCGTAGCGTGGACGACCGAAACTTCTTCTGGTAGTGGGACGAGTGTAACTGGTGGCGATTTAGCAGCGCGTTTTTCAGTGCAACGCACGACTCCCTGTCTTCTGGGGCCAGTTTACAGTAAGTCTCGTAATCCTCCCCTCTCAGAGTGGAGACGAGGATCCTACAGTGTAATTCTGGGGGGACCTCATTTAACTCCATACAGTCGTTAAACCGTCGGAGGTAAGTGTCGAATTGTTCTAGCCGGGGGTCGTGAACGTCGGTCCATAGAGAAGCATGTCGGGGGAGGGGATGGTTGCTGGGGTTGGCTGAGCTAAATGACGAGGGGGAGTTTGGGTTGTCGCTGTTGTCCGGGGGCCTAGTGCTTGACGCTAACTCCGCTAATCTAAATTCATGTGCCCTACGTGCCTCCTCATCTAATCTATTATCTTCTCTAACTCTCTCTTCCCTAGCTAACTGTTCTGCTCTCTCCTCCCTAGCTACTTGTTCTGCTCTCTCCCTAAGTTTCTCTTCTTTCTGCTCTACTCTAAGTTTCTCTTCTCTCTGCTCTTCTCTAAGTTTCTCTTCTCTCTGCTCTACTCTAAGTTTGTCTTCTCTATCTAGTTGTTCTAGTCTAAGCTTCTCTGCTTTTGCCTCATGGGCCGCTACTTGTTCGACGACGTATTTAATGACGTCTCCGTCACTGTAGCTTATCGCTATAGCCTCTTCTCTCAGCTGCTTACGCAATAGTACACCTTCAGCCATAGTGACAGAGTAAGGCGAGAGTAAGGCAGTCAACGGACAGAGATATGACGAGATAGAGAGAGGGAATGTAAGAGGGGTTGGGGTTCAGAGTTTAACTAACTTAATACTAGTCCAAAATGGTACTCACCAGAACAGCGGTTCCTAGAATTTCACACACATATACAATACACACGTATCCAATCACAAAGTTATCGTTTTTGTATGGCGCTTGGCTGGTTGCAGGTAGCTTCGGTATAGTGAAAAGTTCTTTCCCCCCCGTGCCGGGACTAGATAGTGTATAGCGTTATTGTCTATTTTCCTGGTTTGGGTACCGGGACTACGGCGGTTCCTATGGAGAGGTTGACGGGACAGATGTCGGGTTCTCGGCGGTTTCTAGTGCTGACGTCTCGGGTGCAGGTACGTCGATGCGGTGTCTCGGGTGACGATCTGGCGGTTGGGGTGGCGAGTCTGGCTGCTGGTGTATCTGGGTTGGCGTAGATTGCTAGAGTGGCGAATCTTCTTAATGGGGTGTCTTGACTGGCGTATCTGGGGAGACGTAGGCTGCGTAAAGTGGCGAGCCTGGGTATCTGGGTGGCGTAGGCTGCGTAAAGTGGCTAGCCTGGCTTACTGGGGTGACTTGGCTTGCGTTTGAGGTGGCGGATCTGTTTGCTGCTTAGAGTCTTCGTGTTGTAGAGAGATGAGCCCCCAATCCAGGGTCGGTTTCAGTAACGGCGTGGTCCTCGGGTTGATTGCTGTTGTTAGTGCCCTGAACGGCTTGAGTTCAGGATCCCGTGGCGAGGTCCCCACTTTGTCAGGATGTGTTTAGGATTAGGACATCAACCTGGCAGAAGTTGGGCGATGAGAGGGGTGCGGAGTCGTAGGCGAGTGGGGTAGTAGTGGCAGGTCGTCGTAGGGTATGAATTACCGTGACTGGAATCGCCCTGGAATAATTATTATTTCTCTCTTGGCTCGTTAGATATTATGACGGACACACAATAGTTCTAAGTAGGCAAATAAATCGCTGGTTAAGTTCAGGTGTTTATTATCATTTCAATTCTTCACTCAATGGCAAGATACATATATGAATTTGCACAGGCTTCAGTTAACACTCAACACATGGTACTGCTAGGTTTATCCAAAACATTAGGCAAGCGTAGCTGTGTTCATGAAAATACTTAGACTGACAAAATATCTATCTATACACATGCAGGCGGTATATCCTATGGAACGAACTGAATAAGTGGAGGCTAGAGTCGAACAACCTTCTCCGCCTCACGCTTGAGCCGAAGTGCCCTAAAACTAGTTAAGCGCGCTTTCATGAATTTTAGTCACGTGATCAGTGGTCAATTTGATTGGATAGCTCCATTAGTTTAGAATTACATATGTTCTGGTTGGCTGGTTTGCTTGCATAAAGGATTGACTATTGGGGGGGGGGGGGATTTAGGAGTGGGTATACAATTAGTACCGCCGACTTTTGCGGGGTGGGGCCCAGGGAAAAAGGGGGGGGTGGGTAGACGTAAACAGAGATACAAAGGATAAGATAATGACTTATCTCCCCTTGATGTACCAGTTTGTATGTGCGAGGCGCTTCGCTCCAGATGTCACTACTTCGAGTGGACAAAGGGTTATGCCCACGGGCGCTGAGTAGGGGACGAAAAGGGGAGATAATGAAAAGGTGTCTACAGGTATGCTGAGTTTAGCAAAATAAATGAGTAGTACTATCAAAATACACATGAATCATAATTGACAGCATAATAGAATATATATATATATATATATATACATACATTAAAGAATACACACACATACAATCACACATACAAATAGTGTAATACCAATTGGCTGAATCAAGTAGCAACTCTGAATTCGGGAATGAAAAAGTGTAGAGAGGGTTAAAGAGAGGTGAGGAGAAGGGGTGGTTGGGGTGTTCCTATTGCGTAAGAGGGAGAGAGGGTAGTAGCTCCGGGATACTTTTCTACTCCCTAATCTAACTCTACGCTAACCTATGTTTCTAATTCTACACTACTTCTGCGCTATGATCTATCCATGAGTGCTAATAAGGTTACGATTTAATTCCAGAATCGTGACAGCAGCGTTCGCCAGTTTATGTTGCCACGTCATACTAGGGGAATGTGTGGGCAGCACATTGCCCAGCCGCCTTTACTTTATCCCAAGTAAATTTTGGTACCCATCAGGGCCGGGACAGCCTCCAGACCGTAGAAAAAATCCTAGCCTCCACCAGGATTCGAACCCACGACCTTCGGTACGCCAGCCGAAAGCGCTGATTATATTCATCTGATTATATTCACTACAAAATGCGAATCCAGATCACTCACAAGTTCCTTTGACGCCGACGCTGTATTCTGAATTTAAAGGTGCATGTGTTCAGTGGACCCTGGGATGTTAAACAGAGGCGGCCACAGAACCACTAGTTTTCCTCCGCAACATAAAAAATCTCTCTCTCTCTGTCTGTCTCTCTCTCTGTCTCTCTCTCTCTCTCTCTGTCTCTCTCTCTGTCTCTCTCTAGCGCTCGCAATTTTCTGCAAGCGGATTTCATTACTTCGTCCCACTTCTCGGGGGACTATCAACAATTTGTTGCCATGGCAACATGTAACTTTAATTCTAATTCTGACGTAGTTATGTTTTTTTTATTTTCTAAGTGTGTCATCTAGGAATCCAGGATGATTATTGGGAAATCTTATTTTATTTCATCCACTCAGTCCGTTTTGTTTAGTTCTATAAAATAAGTTGTATAAAATATGTAAGGTTTTATTTTAAATGGCAAGTGACATTTGGAAAATGACCAATGGCAAAAGAGAACTATATAAAGTTGTGGGAAAAGATTGAATTGGGTTTTATATTGATGGCTTCATAGTTACTGTATACGGCTTGCTATAAGCTTAGACCTTTTTTTCGTGTATTAATTATTTCATTAATTTAATTACACAAATAATTTGGTTAAATTTCAAGCATAAGCAAAGGCAAGAAAGCACACTAATCATTATTAATACTTTCAATTATTTACCCGTAGACTTCGTGGTTTTTAAATGCAATTGTATTTGTTGTAGTCTGTTGTAGACAATGAGCGATGCATGAAATCTTTAGACCCAAGCAGCTAGCGAGCGAACTGTAAACTAATTGTAGCATTTAGAACTAGACTAGTTTTTAACGAAAAACATTTAATTATTTAATTAATCACACCTGTATATGCAGTTTTCAAAATATATGGTTAGGCCTTTTTTAACATGTCTTAATAAACATACAAATGTTATTTATTTTCTGCCTATATGGCAGCACATCTTTACATAATTTCATGTAGCCTGTCGTAATTTCATGTAGCCTGTCGTAATTTCATGTAGCCTGTCGTAATTTCATGTAGCCTGTCGTAATTTCATGTAGCCTGTCGTAATTTCATGTAGCCTGTCGTAATTTCATGTAGCCTGTCGTAATTTCATATAGCCTGTCGTAATTTCATGTAGCCTGTTGTAATTTCATGTAGCCTGTTGTAATTTCATGTAGCCTGTTGTAATTTCATGTAGCCTGTCGTAATTTCATGTAGCCTGTCGTAACAGAATCTTCTAATGCCCGACTTTCTATAATCATAAAGTATACTATTCTCTAAAAGAAAAATATTAGTTGTTAAATTACTCACACTTTATCAAACGTACAACCAGCAGGCCACACTTTTTGTTATGAAATATACAATCTGGAATCTGTATTCACAAATTTGAGCCCTTTCTGACAATATTAGAGTATCCCGTCGGTCCAAATTGATCCATAGGGCGTAGTAGCGTTCACCAGTCTCTGTGGCCACGTCATACTAGGGCATTGTGTGGCCAGCATAACGTTCAGCCGCCTTTACTTTACCCCAACTAAAATCAGATACCCTTTCGGGCTAGGTGGATTCAGGGACGTCCTCCGATCCAGGGAACAAATCCTAGCCTTCATCAGGATTCGAACCCAGGACCTTCGGTACGCCAGTCGAACGAGCTGCCCGGCCACCGTGACAATATTAGGCCTAGCCTTATTGGCATGGACACGCGACGGTTCACCGATCACATGAATTAAGTAAGCGATTATGGATGTATATATTTGTCACTGGCAACAAGTGCTGTTTTCTCCCATTGGTATTAGCTTGTTATGACATGTACAATGCGGGGCCCATAAGAACAGTAGGGCCTACATTTTATTTCAAACCTAGAAGTTAAGGATATTTCTCATGTTTTTGTTTTTTTTAAATAATATATATTCGTAGCTGTGCCTCTATCGCAGGGGTCGGGAACCCATGGGTCGCGAGCCAGATGTGGCTCTTTTGATGGCTGCATCTGGCTCGCAGACAAATGTTCGATTATTAAAAAATGTTTTTTTAAGACTTTTTGATCTACATATTAATTGCATATCAATATTTCATTCTACAAATGAGCTAAAGTCTACTGCAGCTCAGCATCAGAAGAATTCATAGACATAATAATTATACTTTTACTGTTGAAATTACACAAAATGCACACATTTACTTGAATTTTTATTTTTAAACATAATGTATGGCTCTCACAGAATTACTTTTCAAAATATGTGGTGTCCATGGCTCTCTCAGACAAAAAGGTCCTTGACCCCTGCTCTATCGGAATGCGCTCGGCCTCTTAAATTGCTAGTTTCTCTGTCTACTGCGGTGAGAAAAAAAAGTCTGTCTATCTGCGGGCGATGCATGCCGGTACGGTAGATAAATGGCAAATTTTATTCCTGATAACTTGTAACGTTAGGGACAATAAGAAGTCCTATAGTCCAAAACGTACAAAAAACAAAACAAGTACAATGTATTTATTTCCGTACATAAAGAAATACAAGTACAGCTCACCAGGAATGATTCACACGTATTAACTCTTTGATGTCATCGCCCTCGTTGATTGGTACATAAAAGCCTTTAGGGCGTAACTCGTGCAATTCTTTCATTCCGGAAGCCAGAGGTTACCTGTGGTTATATTTATCTCTTGGCCAACACTTGCATCACCTCTACCTTCATTAATTATTCCGTCAAGGTAAATTTCTTTTCTTACCTGCAGCTCCCCCCTCCCCTCCCCTATTTCATGACTTATCTCCCTTCTTTACGAGGCTTCGTGTATTATTAACAAGCCAAATTATTCATCGGCGTTGCCCGGGAAAAGAATAAATAGGCATATAGCTACTGATCAAAATTGTATAAACTGCAATGTGCAGAAAGCTATAATAATTGTAAATAAATATAATTATTTATTATTTACTGAAGACATTTAGGAAATGAATTTAAAATACATATTGTATTCGGATAAAAAAAAGTTAATGTCTTTTTCTAAAAAAATTTTTTGGGACAATCCCTGACTGAGAATCGAGCATGCGTCTAAAATCTAATTATTAGATTTTACTTACTGAAAACATTTTAGGAAAGCTTTAAGTCCTGAAAGTCTTTACAATCTTTAAATAAAAGTAATATTATTTAGAAATGTTAAAAAAGTAGAAATGTTATCAGCGGCGAATCGAACCCAGGTCGCCCGCATGGCAGTCGGATTCGCTAGCCACGCAGCTAGGAAGGACACAGGGAAGCGAGATGGCAAAAGTAAAAGATGAGACAATAAGGTCACGTGTGTTCAAATTAACCATTGGGGATCGGAGTCTATACACACCGTCTACTTTATATATATATATAGATATGTGTTTACACCCTAACTTCTCTTCTCTCCCTACTGTAACCTCTCCCCCCCCCCTACGTCTTATTGTTCCAATCCTACCGTAGCTGTAGTCAGTGATCTCCTGGCCTAATAAGATTTCCCTATCTGATCACTGTAAGCCGCTGAGTAGGGCCTACGGATACACTGAGGTCCTCCCCCATCCCACACTCGGTGGTTCCACTCCACCAGACCTGGAGAGGTCTCAGGACAAGGTCTCAAGTGGGCCTGAGTCCGGGTGGGGGATGGGTGGGTGGGGGTGGAGGCACATCTCACCTGATTGCCATTCTTGTCAACGATTCCCTCCCCCCCACCCCGCTTCAACACCCCATACAACTCCAGCGACAATGACTACTAGCGCGTGCGACATGATCCTGCTTATTAGCTCAACGTGATAGTCAGCCATGTTGTTTTTTCTAGGTGTCTCTTTTTTTTTGTCTTTCCATCTCTCCTCTCTCTATGTCCTTCGACCCGCGGGTCGATGGTGTAAAGTTAAAATTTACTTCTGTACCAGTGTCTAGCTTTGTCAATGACTAGTCTCTGTTGGTGACTGTCGTTTTGCTGTAATTAATTCAAGGTCACAGGCCATTTTTACACCAGCTGCCATATGTTTTTTGTTTTTAGATGTCAATCTTTTTTTATTTTAAATAAATGATTCAGTTACACTTGAAACTTTTTTTTTGTTTGTTCTTGATCTTATCCGGTTTTATTCTGAGAGCGTTATTAAACTTTCTAATATTTTATTTGGTCATTTTACAAGGTGGACACGTGACCGTAAGTCGACTTGAAAAAAAAAGGGAAATGTATTCAGGAATCTCCTTTATTAATTGGAAGAGAAACCCTCGTTCTCGTTGAAGCTCGGGTTGGTGCTGATCTTTTTTTTTTGTATGCACAAGATAAGATATAAGATAAGGTGGCCTAGCGGAAACGCGTTCGGCTCGTGTACCGAAGGTCCTGGGTTCGAATCCTGGTAGAATGCTATGATTTGTTCCCGGATCTGGAGAGTGTACCTGAGTCTACGCAGTTCTGACGGTTAGCATGAGGCGGCTGGTCATTGTGCTGGCCACACAATGCCCTAGTAAGCCGTGGCCACAGAAACCAGTGAACGTTGCTTCACCAGCCCTATTGATCAATGTGGTCCGACGGGATACTTTACTTTTTTTTTTAAACTTTTACAAGATAAAAAACCTAGAGTTACCTTCCCCTGGTTTTCCAAAGCCTTTCAACGTGTATAATATATTCTAACTAAGAAGTCCTGTGTTGATAGGTTTTATTTACTATAAACAGCTTGGATATAATTTACTACAGGGGGATGAAAGTAGAAATTGATTCTCAAGATAATAAACGTGAGAGACTGTGTAGTTTGGGAGAGAGAGAGAGTGTGAGTGGGGGAATGACAGAATGAGAAAGACAGACTGTGGGAATAGATGAGTCTAACCGTCTACCCAGTGGAGTCTATAGGTATGTTGGTGAGGCCTGTACCAAGGGGAGACAAACTAGGGTACGACACGTTAGACAACGATGAATTATCTCCCGTGAGGTTTCTGCCTCATTTTGTCAGATAAAGAGAGACAGAGAGAGTAAGTGAGTGAGAAATAAAAAAAGAAAGTCTGTGTGAAAGAGATGAAATAAGAAGAGTGTAAAAAGAAAGAGAGAAATAGCGGTTGGACCAAAAAAAAGGTCTGCATGAAAAAGAGGGAGAATGCAGAGTCATGGAGGGAGAGAGAGAGAGAGTAAGAGAGAGAGAGAGAGAGATAGAGAGAGAGAGAGAGAGAGAGATCGACTTTAAGATAAAATAACATTGCATCAAAAGTTGAACAATAAATGGACATTTCACGTAAGGATATTGCTGGTTATTAAACATAACTATTTAATGTCTTTAATTTCCTGTACACGCGAGTGTTAAAGCCTCTGCATTGTGTTCAAGATTTGTGCCCCATGAGTGCATGAAGCAGTCCCACCCCAAGTGTATACATTAGCCTTGTTTTAATGCAAAACAAAAACAAAATAACCTTACACTTGTTGAGCCACCAAATTATACTGATCTATTTATTATGTTTTCAAGAACTTATAGATACATATCGGGTAGTAAAGTACTGTAGAAAATGTGTTTCTTGTTTTGGTTTTGATGTTGGTTCGACTCTTATCAATTGAATAATATCTACACTCACTGGATATTTGCTGGCATGTACCAAATAGTCCAAGTCTGTAATATGTATGGGTGGCTGTTTTGTTTGCTTATACTTATTGCACAGGGTGCAGAATGCTTGTATGTCAAATTTTCACCATATAAAGATTTAATTTAGACACTGTAAGTAGTTTAAATGTTCATTAAGAATGACTGGTGCATGGCAAGCGTAAGTTCCCTAATGGAGTGTCACGCAAACTTTAAGGACATAGACGTATTTACATAGACAGGCATGCAAGTAGATAGGCAGATATATAGATAACTGATTGAAAGTGACTGGATGGATAAACAGATAGATAGATAAATGGATGGATGGATGGTTGAACGGAAGGACGGTTGGATAGATATTTAATAGATATAAATACATCTATACGAGATTTTATTGTACATCACAGCGAATCTTCAGATACGCAGATAAATAGATAAATGATTGGATGGATATACATATATAGATATAAGGATGAAGGATGGTTTGACGGAAGGATGGATGGATATTTAATAGATACAAATACAAGTATACGAGATTTTATTGTACAACACTGCGACTCTATAGTTTAAATCCACTAGCGGTCGGCTCTGTTTCGCTCAAATATATACAATACAATTTAGCAACATTGAATATTGTTCATTTTATAACCTTGCATATCTCTGAACTTTTTATTGCAACAACAGCTACAACAGAAAAATTATTTAAAAAAAAACAAATTTATTCTGCCTATTAAACATTTTCTTAAACAATACTTATTATTAGTTCTAATACTATGTTCAATAGATAGCTTAGGCCAGGGGGGTGGGGGCGGGAGTGTCTTACCTGTGTTTCTGTCACACTAATGTCACCTATAAGTCCTTTGACACACACTGTTACAATATCCAAGGAGAAGAAGAAGAAAAAAAATATGTATTTATAAATACCAACAACCTATAATTGTTGAATGTGATTATTTGTGTAACTCGCCACCTTCTGGGTGTAATATGAAATCCAGTGCCGCGAAATGTAAACACACAATGTCCGAATGATGAGTTATAGAAGCAATCCGGCACTGTGGGTTTATCTATGTATTAGACCACAAGTCCCATCCATTGCTGTACCGCGGGTATCCTGTGTAGACACACACACATAACAACAACGAGTCCACAGCCGCCACACGTTTTCCCGTGCGGCACCGTCAGAAAATTCCGTTAGCGGTGAGCCAATAAACGAGGGCGGGGGCGAGGGCTGCAAAGGCAAGGCGCGCGGCCCAGCGCTAATAGTAAATTTTTTTAAAAAACCTTTTTTTTTTCCTCTTTAAATTGTATTTGTTTAAGTTCTGTTGTTTGATACAACTGTATAGTTCCCGAGTACTGTTTGTACGTACTATTGTTTGTACTGTTTGTATGTAACGTGTTTACTTACTCGTTTTAATGAACTCATGAATGTTTGATATCTTCTTCTGTTTTTGTATGATGTGATAAGAAGAGGTCACTGTTCCTTTTTTTTTTTTTTATATTTCTATGCAAAAGTATAACTTTGTACTTTAGGTATAAACTTAGGTTTGTTCTTGACAATTTTGAAAATTATTAATTCAGATTTACGTCTGTAGAAATTTGGTTTCGCTGGTAGTCTGTTTGTAAGAAATGAGTATACAGTATACTGTAGTACTGTAGCTAAATTTGTGAAAAATTCGTTTATGCTTGGATGAAATCGGAAGCTGTATACATATTTATGTTTGGATGAAATCGTAAGTTGTATACATATTTATGTTTGGATGAAATCGGAAGTTGTATACATATTTATGTTTGGTTGAAATTGGAAGTTGTATACATATTTATGTTTGGTTGAAATCGGAAGTTGTATACATATTTATGTTTGGATGAAATCGGAAGTTGTATACATATTTATGCTTGATTGAAATCGGAAGTTGTATACATATTTATGTTTGGATGAAATCGGAAGCAGTATACATATTTATGTTTGGATGAAATCGGAAGTTGTATACATATTTATGCTTGATTGAAATCGGAAGTTGTATACATATTTATGCTTGATTGAAATCGGAAGTTGTATACATATTTATGCTTGATTGAAATCGGAAGCTGTATACATATTTATGTTTGGATGAAATCGGAAGTTGTATACATATTTATGTTTGGATGAAATCGGAAGCTGTATACATATTTATGTTTGGATGAAATCGGAAGTTGTATACATATTTATGCTTGATTGAAATCGGAAGTTGTATACATATTTATGTTTGGATGAAATCGGAAGTTGTATACATATTTATGTTTGGATGAAATCGGAAGTTGTATACATATTTATGCTTGATTGAAATTGGAAGTTGTATACATATTTATGCTTGACTGAAATCGGAAGTTGTATACATATTTATGTTTGGATGAAATCGGAAGTTGTATACATTTTTATGCTTGATTGAAATCGGAAGTTGTATACATATTTATGTTTGGATGAAATCGGAAGTTGTATACATATTTATGTTTGGATGAAATCGGAAGTTGTATACATATTTATGTTTGGTTGAAATTGGAAGTTGTATACATATTTATGTTTGGATGAAATCGGAAGTTGTATACATATTTATGTTTGGATGAAATCGGAAGTTTTATACATATTTATGTTTGGATGAAATCGGAAGTTGTATACATATTTATGTTTGGATGAAATCGGAGGTATTATACATATTTTTGTTTTGATGAAATATGTTTTTGTAAAAATATTTATGTTTGGATGAAATCGGAGGCTTTATACATATTTATGTTTGGATGAAATATGTTTTTGTATACATATTTATGTTTGGATGAAATCGGAGGTTTTATACATATTTATGTTTGGATTGCATTAAGTACCTGTATTGTTAGCATTGTTTTGCTTGTAGGTAATTACAGTACAGCACATGATGGGTAAGCTGTCCTTAGTTTGGGGAAAAGTATAGGTGGCTGGGCATTGCGCTAACCACACAATACCATAGCATGCAGTTGCCACGGGACCTACACGATCTAGATCAAATTGGTCGGACGGAATTACTGTACTTTTTACTATACATTAAGTGTATATAAGTATTGATTGCAGTGGACAGACACAATTTTAATGTGATTTAATACAATGAAATCATAGCAGAACACTCGTAATCATATCCCGTATAGATCGTCACTGCTACTTCCACTATTGTGTGTGTGTGTTAGTGCCTGTAAACAAAATTAATATCCAGTTTCTGAGGGTAAAGGGGGGGGGGGGTAGGAACCCCAGCGTGATCAAGAATATATAATTAGGTCAAATCGCCGTTGCTCGGTCCGACATGACTCTCTCCAAACACCACCCCCTCTCTCTCTCCCTGCTTCTAAAACTAGAGCGTGCCAATGACTAGCGGTCACTGGTTATTTATTGGCATGTAGTAATCCATAAGCCCTGGGACTAGGTGTGTAGAGGTCATTACTGGCCTTTTTTTTCAAGTTGGTCACGCGATAGTCATTTTAAAGCTTAGGCTACAACTTAGTTTGGACCGAGATTAGTTAAGTACTATTAGTATTTTTTTGAAGAAGGAAAAGGGTATTGAGCATTTCAGTATCCTGTTTGCTTTTCAATATGGTGTCTGCAGTCTGCACTTTCATTTCAACACCAATTTCACATATTCTCTTCTTCCACATAAAAAAAAACCCTCGCCGTGGTTAATCGAAACTACAAGAAATTTTGGTCTAATCAGACAGTGTCCGGTTCAGATCCCATACCCTGACCGAACCATCATTTGTTGTTTGTAAGACACCACGTCGTTGAAACCAGTCGTCGGGTAGTTCTGAGAAGTCCACGGAAGATTAACAGGAAACGAACTTTATAGGCGGACCCGAGTGCTTGTTTGGCTCCGCAGTACCATCGTGCGTATTATGTTCAGAGATAAGTTTTCAACTCTCTCGACCACTACCTTCACACCCCCACCTTAAGTTAAAATATATAGATACAAGCTAAATTTAGGAAAACGTTAAAGTAAGCTGCCCTATTGTTAGAAAAAGAAGGGAAAAAAAGCTTTCAGCGAGAAATAGAAACCAGGTCACCTGCATGGCATTTTGGGATGCTAACCACTCAGCTAGAGAAAGAGACACACGGAGAAAGCGAGATCGCAAACGTAAAATAATGATAGGCAATAAGGTCACGTGACTTCCAATAACCAATGGGAATCGGATTCCACACACACACATACTCTACTTCATGCATATAGATTTTTTTTTTAAATGCCGAGAAGCCATCTTTGTGAAATTCTGAAACGACACTAAAATTCCAACAAGACATCTTCTAGCAGTAAAAGGAATTGACCCCGTGGAAGGTTGATGGGGTTTGATATTATGTTTTATTGATTCTTTTAAGCTTGTTTATTTTAAATCTAAAACAAAATACAAGTTTATGGCTCTGTTTGAATTTGTGTTTGCTTGCTTGTTTGTTTACGGACATCCCTCTTCCCCCATTATTTCGTGTACATAATATCATGTTAGGGAGGAAAACTAGAATTTAGAATGGAATTAAATAGGGAGTAGTTCTGTCTTTCTTATAATATATTCATTGTTTAAAAAAAATCTTTTAGGAATCATTTTTACATTTTAATAAAGACATTAATAAGAGAAGTAAATATACATTTGTATATTGTAATTTTATACTTGGTCTTTACAACATTTTTGTAAAATAACAAAATATAGTAGATTGTGATTTTGAATTATCAAAAACAAGAATTTATAATTAATATTACCTAATATATAATCTATCTCTCGATATCTATCAGTATATAAGATAAGACTTTATTGATCCAAAAAAATGGAAATTTGATTTGATTACATAAATTCCGTCTTTCAGCCTACTGAAAGCAAGAACCATTTGTACTCAAACACAATAGGCATTCGCGCACACTATCATACCATTTATTATACAAAAAAGAGTATCATTTGGTATATCTGTTTATCTATCTATCTATCTATCTATCTGTATCTGTCTGAGTATCTATCTATCTATGTAAAGATCGGCCCGCTTGTCTGCTAATTCACCAGCCCTTCTTCCATCTCACTGTTTATCTATCTATCGTGTTGACTATTTTTCTTGTTCTCGATCCACCTTGTTTACAATCTACTTGTCTATTCATCTATCCATCTATATTTCAGTCTATCTGTCTTTCTATCTCTACATGTTCTAATGCTAAATTGTAAATAACGTTTGCCACATTTTTCTGAGGGTTTTGTTATGAAATATTGATGAGACTATCAAAGATGAACTGACTTTATCCTTTTTATATTCACACAACTATTTAATTGTCGATTTATCTCGCCCTTACACTCCGGCCCCCTTTTCTTCTCATAAATAATTCGGTAAAAAATATTTAGAGTTTGAAATTTAAATCAAGTTTAAAGAAAATAAACGTTTTGATAAAAAAAACATACCAAAGGAAAGTTTAATGTGCCGATTACGTATTTAGTTTTTTTTTTCTTATTCTTAAAGCAAATTTCTATCAAAGAGAAATGTCTGTTGTTTGTTGTTGTTTTTTCTTTCATCACCCAAACATATTTAATGTTGCTATATCAATTTTCAAGCATAGGGATAAGTTTGTTTGGGTATTTGTATTTGTTCCTCTCTAAATTATTACGTACCCTCTGTTCTTCAATAAAACAAGAGCTGTTGAATTGCAAGGGAAGAGTTGGCAAGCTTACACGTGATTGCATCGTAAGTTTCAGTTCTTAAGTTTATCGCTCCGTTAAATTATTTCTTATTTTCCGGTAAAGTATAGTTTTTCTCGTTTTTTTTTTTTTTTCAAATATTTCCCGTTTATGCTTCCCTTGCGTTGATATATTTTTGTACACAATCATTTCATGTGTTTTAAAGTCCATTTCAGTTGTTTCTGACACATTGAGTGTCTAGTGTATCTGCGAGTGTCTGTATGTGCGCATCTGTATGTGCGCGTCTGTCTCTCTGTGTGTGTGTGTCTATCTGTGGGTGTCTGTGTGATAATGTAATGGATCTCCGAGGAAGCAAGTGCTAAAAGTTTTTAAGTGATACAATATTTGTGTGTGAAAATAAACAGAACACGTTACAAACAGGCGTGCTTTCCTCCCTTTTCAAATCTTATTGCAAGAGTTTGTATGATTCCGGTGTGAGCACAGACATGTTTAGACATTTGGTTAGATGATAGTTTATAGTAACATCAACACATTCATGACTATGCAATTTACTGGAAAGTCAAATTTTATGTACCCATTCATGTACCCAATTCTCCACCTATGTCCAAATCTATCCATCTATTTATTTGACCATTTCTAATCCCATCCACCCAGCTAACCTTACTCCTTATATTATTATTTATCTGTACCTCTATCCATCCATCAATCTCTCTTTCAGTCCACCCATCTTTTTATTTAGATATCCATAAAGATATATCAATACAGCTATCTATATATCCATATATCAGTATTTCCATATGCCCATCTATCTATCCATCAATCAGTAAGTTTAGGTTGCATCTAGCCTTATTATATCAATGTGCTTTTTGTCCGTAAGTATATGGTTGATCTATTCTTATAACTCTCATACTCCAATACGTCCCATTCGTCCGTGAAACAATGTTCATTTTTGGCACCTTAAAAACAATATTGGACACTAGTAAGATCCAAGATCCTGTAATATATATGCTCTATTCGGGGTGGAGAGAGGGGTGGGGGTGGAGCGTGGGGTAATGAGGGTGTGTGTGTGGGGGGGGGGGGGTTGAATAACGTTCAGCCGTGACTTCCTCCTTCAAAATGGAACTCTCCTGGCTTCTCCCATAATTGAAAACAATCAAACGCTGTCCAAGGAATCAAACAGAGGCTGTATGTGCTCTTCCTACCCCCCTCTCCTGTTCACACATGATAGAGGCTGAGCACGAAGTCACATGACCCCGTCGGAGTCATCGATAGTTTCCGGTTGCCATTTTGTTTAGTTTTATTTTATTTTTGTCATTTTGTTCTCGTTATTACTATTTTGTTTGTTACCGTGGCCTAATTACCCAATAAAACAGCCATCCAATCAAAGCTTATTATACGCTTCACGTGATCCAGTGACTGTGGCAGAATGAGATAGTGATGTGGGGCAAAAGGTCAGGGAATAAAAACCTTTTCATCAGTTGTGATTTTAGTTTTCTTCTATAATCGTCCAAAGAAAAATAAAACGAAAATGAAATGAATTACATCGCTTGATAGACATCGTGTTCCTGTTCGGGGCGGGGCGGGGAGTGGCTCATAATGCCAACTCACACCTGCACTTGTGAATGTGTTATGAATTTTAACTCGTATAACCGATCTATTACGTCTCCTAAAAAACCTTGCGAGCCTTCCAGGTTTGAAGAAGTGGATCAAGAGAGGGGGGGGGGGAAGGAACACCAAGACCCTGTCCGATGCATGATCGATAGGGCGTGCCGCATACACTCGTGTGCGATCTCCGAAGGCACAAGCATTACACGTTTCCCCTCTGCAGAATTCTTCTTTGATCATCAACGAGGCGGCATGGATGGTAGTAAGCATGGACCGTCGCCCGGCATGGATGGTAGTATACCTGGACCATCGCCCGGTAGTACGAATACCAGACTACAGACTGCCTGGTCATTTAGGCACCGGGCTTGGAGAGACGGGATTGTTGCGCATATTTCTTCCTTCCCACCGAGTCTTGATGGCTCTCGCCGGTGCAATGAAATCTTGGACGTTTTACACACCGGTAGCCCACCGGTGTACTTTCAATGGGAGCGTATCGGTGGTTTACACACTTCGCCGCCAGCCTTGAGGACCATGGGTACAGAAGTGAATTCGTGTAACCAGATAATATATCGTAATAATATATCTGGTATATATATATATATATTATTAGCACACATATTATAATATTATATATTATATTTCTATAAAGCCATGTATTCACGGTTTATTAAAATATTTCTTTCTTAACCTCACCACTGACAACAATTTGGCATTGAATTTTTTTCTTTTTTGTCGTTTAAATTTCCTGAATTAAAATTGTAAACATTGTGTGTGTGTGTGAGAGAGGGAAATAAGAAAAATAAAATTTATTTCTATAAGAGTTTGATAGTTGTGTAAACATAACACACATTAAATATGTATTCACATAAACCTTGATCCTCAAAGTATTCTTACTAATCATGTGAGCTTTTTTTTTTACTGCATTCTTTATGACCAAAGACACCACAAAGCACGACAAATAATACAATAGAGCATGGTTTCTGGCACCAAGAGCAAAATTACGGGATAGAAAAGAAAATCAATAAAAGAAAGTTCACAAACTATATGATATCATCGTGTTGTACTAGCCTTAGCCTTATACTTATAACAATAGGTTTGCTCCCAGGCGGAGATTGAAAAACAAAAAATATTTTAAGGTTTAGAGTTTAGCTGCGGCTATCGAGTGTAGATGTTACAAGAGAATATACTAATATAGGATACAATTGTGTGGACACTCACATCGCTTATTGTTTTAAAGTAAAGGCTACTATAGACGATACTGATGTTAGTCGGTTACGTAGCTAAAGTTGTAAAAATGACCGGGCCATGAAAAAAAAAAAGGTTAGAAAACCCTGCAATAGAAAGACTATCAATCTACGAACCTCAGTATCGGCACTTGGCTTTTCGCACGAGGGAGATGGGAAGTAAAACAAATAAGGGAGGGGGTAACAGGGTGGAGGTGGAGAGGGAAGGGTAGCGACAGCGGTGGGACACGCTGAAGGGCTTCTGCTTGTCAATTGGATAAATATTATCTTCTCTTGGTTACTTCCGGCCACTCTTGGCGTCATTAGCAACCAATCAACCGCTTGTAGAGAGTCGTGGAAATAATGTACATTGAAGATTCCGTTAGCCCGGTGTGTGGACCGATACAATGTAAGGGACGTGACCGGGGCCTTATCAGATGCCACCCCAAACCCGCTCCACCTTTTTTATCTGTTGGTTGTTGTGTGTGAGGGGGGGGGAGGCTATGTGATGGAGGTTATGTTTTGTGATGTCCATCTACAAGTGTTGTCCTGGAATGACTAACTCGTAACATATGATGAGTGCTTCCACACGAAGGGGTGAGGTGAATGTGTAGGGATAAGTGGGGACAATGCGAGGACAAAATAGCATCAGTTGGGGTGGGGGAGAGGGGGTCAACGTGACGTACTAATGGTGTACTGAAAACTTTTTTTGTGGACGGATGAACTCATTGGACATGTAGCACCACCATGGACATCATACACTTACTTCAACGTAAAGGAGTGACAGAAGTTTAACAGCGTGACATATTGACATTATGTCAATCTCTATCAACACAACCCCCATCCTGACCCCCGCCCCCCCTCCCTTTCCCAGTGTATTGACAGACTAGTCGGGATTGTCAACTAATTAATGGGGAGGATTTGAAAACGGCTGCCCGTTTCGGAATTGACTTTTGACACGAATCAGACTTGACCTTTTTAGAACACGGGGGACTGATTCTGATCTTTGGCTATAATATGTCTGACTCAAACTAACAAAACGTATTTTTGTTATTTTATTAACATCGCTTGGAAAAAAAACAACAACACAAATTGTGAGTTGAATTACCACATAGTCACAGGTCAAAAAGGCCAAACTGTAATCATCCTTTTGAACACTGAACACGAGTTTATCTGTTTGCAGTCGAACTTATTTCAGCTGGGATTTTCACAGACGGAACAACTCATAAACTACAAACTGTTAAATTCAAACATGGCACTGTATACCTGGAAAACATTGGACTTTTCATGTTGAATTAATTTTAGTAGAATAGTAATCATCCATGTTATTTGTATAAAAACACACAGCAGACTTTTTTTTTTATAGTGTCTGAATAGTCTCTGAATAATTACAAATTTCTGGATAGTTTCAGCTGTCAAGGGACATCACCAATAGTCAATTTTAGTCTAAGCAGTTATCTTTTCTTGTTGCTTTCAAGTCCATTAAATAAATTTCGCTTTTGTGTTCTTGGCTTTTGTGGCAAAATCGTTGGTAGCCTGATTAGCCCACTTCCCGTCGTGCTTTAGAGCTGAAACTTGGCTAGACGATGACAACATATTGTTTTTAGCACCCCAACACCCCCAAAAATACGTTTTTCCCATTTTTCAATATGAACTAATAAAGTGTGGATCCAAAATTTGTGACCGGAAAATTATGCAAACAGTAATGCATATACGTAATTTATATGTCTCTCTCTCAATCTCTTTCCAATTCATTTTCTTACTTTCTCTTTTTACAAACACACACACACACTCAAAGACACACACTCAAACACACTCACTCAAACACACTCACTCAAACACACAGAGGCGACACAGGACATCTGTTGTCCGTACATATCCTAGACCTGCTTGAAAGACCACGGTCGGTGACGGCTCGCCTCCCTCAGACTTCCAGCAGGAATACTGTGTGGAGGATTAAGGTCCCTGTCCCTGAGGACCTTCTTTGCCAGAGGTCACCGAGACTAAACGGATAAGTCACGTGAGAGTGAATCGAGGTCATCGACTTTGTTTAGTTTAAAAACACCACTGGGATTTCTCTCCCTTAGCTTCCTTTCTTTTTAAATTTTTATTTTTGTATTGAATGGAAGATTTTTTTTTTATAAATATGTTTGTATTGATTTAGTAAAATGGGAGAGAATTAGCTTTGTAGTCAAGACTAATAGAAACTTGAGACTAGAGAGAACTCCTCGAGTTATCGTTATTGTCTTATGGGACTAGTTTTTGTATTGGCTACGCTAACAATCTCGGCTTTGCATTTCAAAATTTTGTGTCCGAAATTTGTGATTGGTCAATACTTGTGGTATTTTTTTTATATACAAAAAATAGTGCAAGCTTAGAAATATAGTCTCCCTTTCCGTTTGAAACCACTGTTTAAAAAAAAAATATAGCTTTTAACTTTCCAAGTGAATCCCTTCCCATTCAACCCGCCATACATAAGCAGGATTAAAATTGTATATTGTCCAGTAAAGTACCCATTCGGACCAGACTGATCATAGGGAAAAAAATCCTAGCCTCCACCAGGTTTCGAACCCAGGACCTTCGGAAAGCCAGTCTAGCGCTTCCGCTTGGCTCCCGCGCATCATCCTAATGTCCAGGCTGAGACATGAAACCGATTCGAGTTTTGTCCAAACAGTATGGCGAACGATATACTTCCGGTCGACACTACATTCTCTGCTCCTTTCTTATTATGTCCGCTCCGGTCCCTGGGTTTTTGGTGTTGTACTAAATAGTGCTTTAAAAAAAACGAAATGTTTCTTGACATTGATTTAATATATATATAGAGTACACTGTGACAATGCCCTTTTTTTCTTGGTTCGTTACCAATTTAATGATAAGCAAACTTGGGTTTTTCCTTTGAAATGATGTCAAAGAGCTTACACATTAAAATGTCTGTTATACATAACTTGCAAAGTATATTGACACTACATCCATGTCTGTGCGTGCCTAGTTAAGACAGAACGCGCAGTGCACATGTGTTTGTGTATATTTAAATAAGTGCAGTCCACCAAACAGCTACCCGCGTCCTGGGGACTAGGGACACCTTATTTCGTTCATCATTCACCAAACATTATATATATGTCTTCCCTCCTTTTGCCACAGTGTACATCGAAACGGTCTTGTTTCTAAACAAACAAAATAAATCGACGTTCGTCTACAACGTACAAATATTCTATCGCCTGCAACGACCACATATTATACCGCCTATTACGTCCAAATATTCTGCCGTCAACAACGTCCAAATATTCTACCGTCCACAACGTCCAAATATTCTACCGTCCACAACGTCCAAATATTCTACCGTCCATAACGTCCAAATATTCTACCGTCCACAACGTCCAAATATTCTACCGTCCACAACGTCCAAATATTCTACCGTCCACAACGTCCAAATATTCTACCGTCCACAACGTCCAAATATTCTACCGTCCACAACGTCCGAATATTCTACCGTCCAAAACGTCCAAATATTCTACCGTCCACAACGTCCAAATATTCTACCGTCCACAACGTCCAAATATTCTACCGTCCATAACGTCCAAATATTCTACCGTCCACAACGTCCAAATATTCTACCGTCCACAACGTCCAAATATTCTACCGTCCACAACGTCCAAATATTCTACCGTCCACAACGTCCAAATATTCTACCGTCCACAACGTCCAAATATTCTACCGTCCACAACGTCCAAATATTCTACCGTTCATAACGTCCATAATTCTACCGCCGTAAACGTCCAAATATTCTACCGTCCACAACGTCCAAATATTCTACCGTCCACAACGTCCAAATATTCTACCGTCCATAACGTCCAAATATTCTACCGTCCATAACGTCCAAATTTACTACCGACGAAAACGTCCAAATATTCTTCCCTAGTTTGGTTTGTGTATGGTTCTGTCACGTGATATAAACGTACATCTCCCAGCACAGAAGAGCTCTAGTAGAATTTCTGGATTTCGCACAGCGTGTCGCCCTCCTGCTTGATTGCGATTGGCTGTTTCACCGTTTCCGTTAATTACATTCCATCACGTCTGTCAATGTACAGCACGTGACATGAACTGTTATTGTTGTTGTTGTGTTTCTACAGTTCAGATCTATAAATATAAAACATAGTGAAATAAACGGATTGTTTGCTACCACACCTGCAGGTGGTGCATGAAATCTATGATATGATAGCTAAAGATATACATTTAGTCAAAAGCTTGTATAAAAATTAAAGAGTATTTGTTCCCGTTCAAGGTTTATTTAAATTGATATAGTTACTCAAATTGTTATGTATGTAGGTATGTGTGTATGTATGTGTGTTCTAGAAGTCACAACCTGTTGTAGCCGACTTTCTAACGATGATTATTTCAACAGGTCCAGACCTCCAGGAGCGCCGCCCCCTGCCCCTTCCCACCCCAGTCTCAAATGTATCGTTTCCATTGCACGCCCCTAAGCAACGCCACCCCACACAGCAACGCCCTTCTATCCAGTCCACCTTACCCCCTCTTTCCATTTATTTTTCAATTCAAAACGTCCGTTCCGTGTTTATGTTTTTGTTGTCAATAAATTATTCAACAAGGAAGGCAGCGGTTTGATGGATGGACTTTTGAAACAAGTTTCATTTCGACAGTTTCTTGTTGTTGTCTTTTTATTTTGTTTTTGGAGGTAAAGGACCTGTGGAGGTATCCCGGGGCGGTTGCCATGGATTATTTAAGGGCACGAGATGGCGATTTAAGAATGAAGAGAAGGGCGCGCGTGTTCCGGAGTGGGGGTGGGGAGGGGGTGAAGCGGGCTGTAAAACTTTAATGCGATAATAAATAAATTTAAAGTACGATTGTTGGGTAGGGTAGTGTTGTGGGGGGGGGAGCGGTATAGGGCGGGGGCGTGGTGTAAGTTTGCGTGACCTCATCAAGTGAATAGGGTGAAATGGATTGCTGGCATTTGACCTCACTTTTATTTTTGTTTGTTGTTACAAACTAATCTTCGAGAGAGAGAGAGAGAGAGGGACAGAAGAGGAGGAGAAAGAGGTAGATAGAGTGAGAGCAAGATGTCAGAGGGAGGGATAGAGTAAGAGACGCTAGAGCGGAAGAGAGCATAGGAGGAAGAGTGCGTGTGAGATAGGAGATATATATAGAGAGAGAAGTTACTTTGAAAACAGTCTGAAATTTGTTTATATTTTGATCCGCTCAAAGCTTTTTTGATATGACATTTATTATTCATGTTTATATATTCCAGATTATGTGATTCATTAATACGATGTGAAAACAAGTTTTATTTTTTACAAACTTACAAGTTAGCTTACATAGAGGTCGAGCTGATCTTGGCATGTAGGAATATTATGAGGCTATGAGAAGCTTCTACAGGCCTTCACCAGAAGATAACAAATACATTAAAATGCTTATGTTGTCATCGCTCTTCGTTATAAAGGCCTTTAAATCACCCTTTTATGGCATAGTTAGCTACATGGAACCTTATGTATGGGAGAAATAAACAGTTTAGAATTCAGGCATTAGCTCTTTTTTTTTTTGTAAGGCTTACCAGGGGTAGTGTGGCCAACTCAATGCCGGAAACGGATGTGCAGACTCACGGGGGCGCCATTGTGTCCCAGGAGGGGGGGGGGACAAATGCATGCCCTTCCTTACCGAACATAATTTTGAACCATTGAAATAATCATCCAGCACTTTGTCGTTTGACTACCAGGTTTCCTGTCTAATTTCACATAGGACCAATATTTTCTTTAACAATCATTGGTAAATAACAAAAGAAACTGTATAGTTGTATAGAGCGTTCTCGGTGGGCGTGGCTTAGGTTTTTAGTGACGTATTTGTGTAAATATAAAAACCCACTTGAGGTACAAATGTAACGTGGTGAAAGTGAAGTTGTTCTTTATCATGCAAAATTCACATCTGAATATTGGCTATCCTACTAAAAAATAAGGAGGTAAATAGTAGTACTGTAGATTAATTGATTAATGTGATTAGGCTAGAGCCGGCTAGACCTATTTACACTTTCAATTTCCCTTTATAGGCCTACACTTTTAATGTTTCGTAGGCTAGGCTACGATGTCAAGTCAATGTGTTGGTGAATAGGCTATCTAGTCAAGTCACTAATAGGCTCATTTCGTCTATGATCTATGTCTATGATAATAATAAAATAGCCTATTTTATTTAACATAAATAATACAGCTTAAATCTTAATAAGACTTAAAACACAACACATCATTTAAAAAAAGCTCGAGCCTATATGAAACTTTATTAATACAGCGGCCATTATTACTTGTACACCATTACAGAAAGTAAACACAAATCACGTGCTTTTTGTCACGTGATTGCAAACGCCCTATAGGGTTGGTCCAAATGAAAAAAAAAAGCTATTTATAGCAATTTACGCTTTTTCATCCGGGTCTTTCATACAGACATTCCACTATGTTTTGCGTAGATCTAAAAATAGAAAGTGACGTAATGGGATCTGTGACGTTTTTCATGGCAAACCCTATTGGCCCATACTCCTGGTTAAGCAGCGTTCACCAGTTTCTGTGGCCACGGCATACTAGGGGATGTGTGGCCAGCATAATGCCCAGCTGCCTTTACTTTACCCCAACTAATGTCAGGTACCCATCAGAGCTGAGTAGACACCCTTAAGTCCCGGGAAAATATCCTAGCCCTCACCAGGATTCGAACCCAGAACCTTCGGATCGCCGGTCGAACGCGCTTCCGCAAGACCACTGGAGAAATGTTCTATTCGCCAACCGACGTCTTTCTATAAATATCTATCCACTTTAGCGGTGAAGAAAACGTATCGTGTTCTCTGGAAGCCAAAAGACTCACGAGACGAGGTTTTCTCGAGGGCAATATCCCGGATGGGCTTTGTTTGTGTTCTTTCGAGATAGAACTATACCTTTCATGATATCAGATGTATGTTTCTCTCTTCCTCATTCATAGAACTATACATTTCATGATATCAGATGTATGTTTCTCTCTTCCTCATTCATAGAACTATACATTTCATGATATCAGATGTATGTTTCTCTCTTCCTCATTCATTCTGCATCTCTCTCTCTCTCTCTCTCCTTCTCTTTATTCTCTCTCTCTCTCTCTATCTCCTAAACTCTATCTCTTCAACTATATCTACTCTTTGTCTGGAAAAAATAAGGGCGGAGTTGTGCATTTATTGTCTGGTGAAGATTCCTACCGCCCCGCCCCACACCCACAGAGTCCCCACCACCCCCGCGCTAAAAGGTCAACATGACATCTTTAACCGAACTCACCTTCTCAAGATAGTTCCTCTCTGGCCTGTGGAGAAATTCTAAACCTCCATTTTTTTACCCCTCGCTCTTTCCTCAGAATGTTTAACTCTAGAATGTCACAGGGAGGGAACTTGGGCTGAAAGGGGAGGGGAGGAATGGGATGGGGGACGAGATGTTGGTGGGGGCGCTGGGGAGCCCGACTTAACCACATGTCAGCCTTTTGTGTTGTTGTTGCATATAGTGATATGACGTCATTGGCCTCTAGTTTTCGTAATTAAACCTTTATTTCCGGAAACTATAATTAAAAAAAGAGTTAAAACAAAATGGCTGCGGTTGCTACATTCGTAGAGTGGATTGCGCAATGTTGAATACCGCCATTATACTTTTGAACGCCCCAGTTGGTCTTGCTGTGAGAGAGAGAGAGAGAGAGAGAGAGAGAGACCAGTTTAGTTTTGTTTGTTACAATTTACAATGATAACATTATGGTAAGCAGACAGACGGTAAAGTATTGTTGTTTTTTTATGTTGTTATTATGTTGTTGTTATGTTGTTTCTATGGTATCATGTTGTTGTTGCTTTTTTTGAGAGTCTTATATTCTGGAGCTGAAACATAATTGATTGAGATAGTGCTGTCTGATATTTATTTATGTTTAGCCCCAGTGGCTGATTTACGCTAGGGCTAAACAAAATAGATGATCTCTTTAAACATTCTTATAGAGTGAATTTACTTGTACTTTATAGAATATAGAATTGGCTGAATTATCGTGCTGGCCACATAATCCCATCTTGGCTAAACAAAATAGATGATCTCTTTAAACATTCTTATAGAGTGAATTTACTTGTACTTTATAGAATATAGAATTGGCTGAATTATCGTGCTGGACACATAATCCCATCTTTGCTAAACAAAAAAGGGGGACTTGCAATAGTTAATTTACTTTTAATTTGTATGTTCGTTGTTCTTACATTAGATTATTTTAAAACTCCCCAAACTTGTCACTAAAGTTTCTTCACAATTTAACAATGGGCTACATCCTATACATAAACGAATTTTCACAGATATGTTTGAAATGTCTCAATATTTTTTAAAGTGTTTATTAAAGAAACAAAAAATAATGATGGGAGTTCTTTTAAGAACTTCTCAACTTAACTACATGGCTATTCACTGGTAAAAAAAAATAATATTAAGTAGGTTTATAACTTCTATTCATGATATATACATAATAATGTATGTGTAAATATTGTGTATAAATACATGTAATATATGAAGACCACACAAGAAAAATCGTCACATTTTGTAAATTTTTTAGCTAAGGTCCCAGTCATAAATACAGTCATACAAAGTACAAAGTATGAGCAGAAATACTTTTCAAGTGAAAAAACGCCATTAATAATAGGAAAATAAAGGGGAAAAAACACCAATTACATTGGAAAAAAGAGCCATAGGCCTCTGTAAAAATATATTAATAAATTTTTAAAATATATAATCTAATATCACAATTCGTACATATTAATTTGTTTAAATAATGCAGCCACTCTAGAAATAAAGTTTATGTGAACAAAGACTAGACACACCACTGCTGCTGTATTGCTCTCTTTGATTAGCATTAGACAAATATTGACTCGGTGGATGTAACTGCCTCTCTGTTTATCTTACGCAGACTACTCTCGTCAAGATCACTTACACTCCCCACAATAGTTCAAGGGGGGCTGTTAACACCCCACTTGGCTTTATTCCCCGGCGCCGTCCATGCTGTTGACATTTGAATGCTTAATGCCCCCCGTAATCCGACGTCATTATAGACTTCAGAATGGAAATTTGTGGAGCAGTATCCTACATCGTCCCTTCCTGCGCCATCCTTTCAAAATCTGCATAGATCTATACATCTATACATCTCCCCATCCCTCTCTCTGACCCACTGTTATTGTTATAATTGGAATATGATAAGCTAAGGCTTGGAATATTTCGGACCTCAGCGCTTTAAAGTGTCTCAATGGATGAGAGTTGTTATTTGTTTGTTGTTTTGTCTTTTCCCCCGCATGATGGTTCTAATGGTAATATTGGGATGAGTTGATACACGGCTATATCGATATGATTGGAGCAGAATATTTGGACTTCATCCTAAGCAAGCTGACACACAAATTGGTGAAGTTTTCGATGTGCTTACGGGGGCAGTGTGGTCGAGTGGCAGTGCGTTAGGCTGGCGTACCGACGGTTGTCCTGGGTTTGAATCCAGGTGAAGGCTAGGATTTGTTCCTCGGGTCTCGAGGGTGTCCCTGAGTCTATCCAGCTTTAATGGGTACCTGGCCTTAGTTGGGGTAAAGTAAAGGCGACTGTGCATTGTGATGGTCACACAATCACCTAGTATATCGTGGCCACATAAACTGCTGAACTGGGCCGATTTGGTCCGAAGGGATACTTTACTTTTTTTTGTTTCAAATTTTAGGTCTTACCCGATAGTAATTTTGATATGTGTTTTTTTTGTTCTATGTAGAAGAGAATACTTCTTCTATTTGAGTACATGTGGGGAAATACTCAGGGAATACTTCTTCTATTTGAGTACATGTGGGGAAATACTCAGGGAATACTTCTTCTATTTGAGTACATGTGGGGAAATACTCAGGGAATACTTCTTCTATTTGAGTACATGTGGGGAAATACTCAGGGAATACTTCTTCTATTTGAGTACATGTGGGAAAATACTCAGGGAATACTTCTTCTATTTGAGTACATGTGGGGAAATACTCAGGGAATACTTCTTCTATTTGAGTACATGTGGGGAAATACTCAGGGAATACTTCTTCTATTTGAGTACATGTGGGGAAATACTCAGGGAATACTTCTTCTATTTGAGTACATGTGGGGAAATACTCAGGGAATACTTCTTCTATTTGAGTACATGTGGGGAAATACTCAGGGAATACTTCTTCTATTTGAGTACATGTGGGGAAATACTCAGGGAATACTTCTTCTATTTGAGTACATGTGGGGAAATACTCAGGGAATACTTCTTCTATTTGAGTACATGTGGGGAAATACTCAGGGAATACTTCTTCTATTTGAGTACATGTGGGGAAATACTCAGGGAATACTTCTTCTATTTGAGTACATGTGGGGAAATACTCAGGGAATACTTCTTCTATTTGAGTACATGTGGGGAAATACTCAGAGAATACTTCTTATATTTGAGTACATGTGGGAAAATACTCAGGGAATACTTCTTCTATTTGAGTACATGTGGGGAAATACTCAGGGAATACTTCTTCTATTTGAGTACATGTGGGGAAATACTCAGGGAATACTTCTTCTATTTGAGTACATGTGGGGAAATACTCAGGGAATACTTCTTCTATTTGAGTACATGTGGGGAAATACTCAGGGAATACTTCTTCTATTTGAGTACATGTGGGGAAATACTCAGGGAATACTTCTTCTATTTGAGTACATGTGGGGAAATACTCAGGGAAGAGAGTATGAATAAGAGAAATATAGCCGTATGATTCTAATATGTTATAACGTTATAACGTCTGCAATAGTTCTTTCTTTTGAAGGACTATAAAGATAGCCCTGGTCAAACAATCTTCTTTATAGAAGGAGCGTCTGTAATGTATAAGATAAGAAGATAAGATGAGTAGATTCAGAAAGTATAAGATGGTGTTAGGTGCGGAACGAGTTCAAACAGTAACTTGAATATAAAGTGGTAATGATAATAAAAACAATGGTTTGATTAAAACAAATATTGGCAACATAAGTAAAGTACCCTTCTAACCATAGTGGCAACATAATCTGCCGAAAATTGCAGTTGCAGTTATTCAGGCACTAAAACAAAGAGTTGTCCTTTGAAGGTCGCCTTCAAGTCGAAACGTTCTGTGTTTTAGCCTGTAGCAACCGGTACATAAACACATTTATCCTTAGATACCTAAAAGAAAATAGGGTCTGCCTTAAAGAAATGTCTATACCAAATATTGGTGTGACTGGATACTTTTTTGAATGTGCCGTAGATTAGAAATTGAGTTTTTGTTTGGCATTTTATCATTTTATCATTTTCTCTGGGGAAAAGAAAAACTACAACCATATTATGTAAGTCAGTGTTGTACACTCGGTCTGAGGCTCACAAAAAAAAATATTCTATACTTTTATATAGGCTCTGCCAATTCATGTACATAGATCAGTGCTTTGTACTCATTTAACGCCAATAACATAAAAAAAAGCACACAAACTTGAGATAGTAGTGTCTTACTGTATGCCCTGGAATAGGCCTTTGCAATATTTCTGAAGGCCTGAAAAGTAGTTAACTGTAAAAATAAAATGTAAAGTATCCCTTTCAGTCCTTAGGACGATTGCGGCAGTGAAGTTTCCGTAGCCTTGGCTAACAAGAGGATAGTGGGACCAGCACAATGCAAAACTCTCTTTACTTTCTTCCAACTGATGTCAGGTTCCACAACACAACCGGAGAGACCCCTGACAACCACCAGTCCAGGGAGACAAAACCATTGGCTTACTATTGGATAAAGAGTTTAGTTGTCAGAGCATAATGACAAGTAATGAGAATACATTTGACTTACTTGACCCCTTCATAGGCAAACATCTTCTGTTCTTTTTTCCGCCTCGTTTTTGTTGACTTCTTTTTGTTTACTTTTCACCTCTTTCTCTCTCTCTCTCCCCTTCCCCCTTCTCTATCACTCCCTCTTGCCCATTCGTTTACCACCAACCGCTCTAACCGCCCCCTCCCACCACATCCTTCTGGCTTCCGTGGACCACAATGACCGCCTGTGCGGACCTTTGACCAGGGCTATCGTAGTTTACGCCAACTTCACGTCTTCAAATGACGCGCCTGATTTGGTTGACCCTATCTACGTTTGCTCACCGAAATGCCGGAATGTTTTTGGTCGGGGGGGGGGGCGGCATACAGGGGTTGAAAAGGGGGGAGGTATGGGGTGAAAGGAAGGAAAAGGGGTCATGGTGGTGGGGCGCAGACAGGCAGGGGGAAGTAATATCCTGGAAATGGAAAAGCTGTGTCACTATAAACTAGATGTAAAAACGCGTAGCTCCATCTTGTATTGATTGGTCATCCGGGGCACTCTGCTGAAATAGATGACAGTCCAACTAAAAGGAAGATCACTCTTTATTTTGAAATGGTGGAATACGGGAATTTTACGTTTCCTTAAAAATAGAACGGATTTATTTAGTTTTCCATTTCTAAACACTGGGGGGTGTGAGGATGGGGTGGGGGCTCAGGCCATTTTACGTTTTTATTTGTTGACCGTTGGTCAGTGACCTGTACACAATTTTGGTGATGTCTTGCTTTTTTTTTTGGGCCTTGGCGTTGATTACTTGGGGATTATATCTGTACTGTATTGATTTTTTTTTATCGCTATCGATTAAGGAATTAGTGTCATCCTCATCAAGCTCATTGACGATCAATATCATGCGTTTTACTTTTTCTTTTCTTTTTTTGAACAGGAGACTATATGACGTGTTCAAAGCGTATTTAATTTTAGAACCACCTACACACATTCACATAAGTATGAGGCGCTTAGTAATGTTTTAAACTGTATAATTGTTGAGTATAGCAGTAAGCTGAGGTACTTGTGATTTTTTTGTCCACCTCGCCCGATCGTTAAATATATGTACGTGGAATCAAAAATATAAAGGCTTTTGTATGGAGAATACATTTGTCAATATCCATATCTATCTATTTATTTATCTCTCTATCTTTCGGTCTCTCGAAATGTCTATCTATTTAACTTTCTGTTTATCTGTCTATTTATTTATCTATATATCTTTCTGTCTATCGAAATATCTATCTATTTAACTTTCTATTTATCTATTTATTTATTTACTAGTAGCGCTGTTCTAGTCCATACGTGCATTTATTAAGGAAAGAAATACAGTAATAATATAAGAAATAAACTTTTTTCCATAAGCCCAATCAATATAAAGGTCAACTTAACACCAACAAGAATTGTAGGAGAAGTTTTTTTTTTCTTTAACAGGGACAAAGCGTGTCGTCGTTGATGTACTAGAATTGCATATGGAGATCTCTATGTAGTCAGTCAACCGTACTGACAGTATCTAGTGACTGGAGCTAGACAATAACCATCAGATCATTCATTGTCTTAGAAGGAGATCAGTTCAATTCACACTTAGATTGTGCCCAAGGGAGGGAATTATTTATGATTCTATTCACTAGAATAATCTACAGTAGCATGCCCCCCGCCCCACTTCACCATCTCTGTCATTCCCATTCTTCTTTCTCCCTCTCTCTGTCCCTCGCTCTTTTCTGTATCTATTCACTCCCATCCCCCATTCTCCCCCACTTTCTCTCTGTCCCTCGATCTTTTCTGTATCTATTCACTCCCATCTCCCATTCTCCCCACTTTCTCTCTAGTTCTATTTACTATGCAGCTTTGCCAGTAACCTGTGATAAATAGATCTAACATTATTATTACGATCTATAGGTGCCAAAGTCTTGAATGTATTTTTAAAAACTGCAGACACGTGGCCAATAATGAACAGCTGTATCAAATACAGGTGTGGAGGTAAAAGTTCACCTATTTCTTCTCATATTGGAAACGAGTGGATTGTGTGAGTAACACAATGACCGTCCGGGTTTACTTTCCTTAACTATGTTAGCTAAACACCAAAGCTATGGTATATTTAACTAGTCCCTAGGAACAGTTTCCTAACCGGCGTTTCTCGGGATGTGAGCCCGGCGCATTTGAAATGACACATAAAGCTCTGCCACTACATCATGTTAAATACAAAATCAGAATTTGAAAACAACAACACTAAATCAAGCATATTCTGCGACACTAATCCGATGGCATTATAGAATAATGAGAGGCGCCTTTTGTTTCATAGCATTGTCATACATATTGGACATAATATTGTATAAGCTATACATTCCATAGTGATTTGCTTATGTACACCATATACTGTATCAAAAGAAGCGTTAAAGATATTTAGTTATTTTATGTATTTATTTAGAGAGTATTTGTGCTTGTCTTAACAAGGCGGCATTTTAGAAGTATTTAGGTCTTTGGCGATCCAAAAACGTCATTCTTCTTGTATTAAATTCATGAACATGCATTCTTGTACGTTCGATATTAATTGAAACCTATTCAAGTATTCAAGGGTGCATGCATCTGTATTAATAGTTTCTTATAGTAGCTGATACCAAAGACTATAATAAGATGGGCCGCTTGCTTTAATATTTCTGCTATATGATGACTCGAATGACTTCTTTTTGGAATTCCCGATTCCCTTTTGCACTGTACACTTCCGTTTTTTTAAGCGCTACGATTTTCTCACTGAAAAATTTAAATTTAAATCGAAAGTTGTATACAGCGGAAACAATTAGGAACGTAGAAGTCATTTAAGACAGCATTATTGGATGCGCACGGAAAAAGAACATATGAGCTCTAAAAATAGAGCAAGCGGCCCATCTTATTACAGTCTTTGATTAGACCATAGACTATAATATACATGGACCGCTTGCTTTAGTATTTCTGCTATATGATGACTCGAAACACTGATTTTCTGAATTCCCGATTCTAATCAAAGTAGTTGCTATAAAGTAGTTTCTATACTAGTTCCGTTTTATTTAATCGCTATGATTTTCTGAAGTAAAATTAAAATCGAAAGTTGTATACAGCGGAAACATTTATAGATCAGTGTTGTATGCGCACGGGAAAAGAATATAAGCTCTAAAAATAGAGCAAGCGGTCCATCTTATTATAGTCAATGATAATAGGAATAATAGTAGAACAAGTATTCATTTAAAGTCGAAAAAATGCGATTTAATAAAACGGAACTTGTATCGCAACTACTTTATTTAGAATCGGGAATCACAAAGATATAAGATAAGATAAGAAAACAAGAAGATAAGAGCATAAAAAACTAAAGCAAGCGGTCCATGTATATTATAGTCTATGATTATACCAATGTTTAATGTCTTGAAGCGTGATATATTATGCCTCTATCTGCTTATTGGTACTCGAGAATGCGATGTAAATGTATTGTTTATGTAAAAATTATTGTAAGCCCAAATAAACCTCAACTTTAAAAACGCATACAGTGAAGTAAGATAGTAGTTATATATCAGTTATGCTGTTCAATATTTTTTCGAGTGGTTTAAATGGTATACATTCAAAGTTGTCCAGTGACTAGACAGACGCAGCCCACGTAAGGATCATAGATGACAACGTTACATAAAAAGTGTTATTATGTAGTATACTATATTTTATGTACTGTTTGTACACTATAGAGGCTTAATACAAATATTTTTTTTCGACATTTTTTTTTTCAAACTTTTAAAAACAAAAGACATTGTAAATCTACGGGCAATTTAGATTTTTGTTAAATAAAAATACTTGGCTTTTTTTTTACCCGATTACAATATTTTTTTTAAAATTACGTTCCTAAAAGTCTTCAGTAAAAAAAATAATAAATTAAATATAAGATTTAGTGGTTTGTACATTTTTTATCTGCATCTTATACAGTCCTGTTATTTCTTTCCACCCGGGAAACGCCGGGCAATGTAGCTTGTATATAATATGAGATAACATGTAAGATAAGACGAACTGTCGAAAACCGCGGTCTTTTAAAGCCACATAATGCTGTCCCTAAAAGACACATATTAAATCTACCAGCCCTCACTTAAATACTTTACAAAAGTTTTAACATGTCTAGGCGGTAAAGCTAGTACAAAGTTTTCCCACCGAAACATATAATAATTGTCTACTACACAAGCTGAGGGGATTGCCCACAACATTGTATAAACTCACGAATAGCTGAGAGATATACGCGAGCAATTATTACTACGTGTTTGTTGTTGGAATCGATGGCGAGTTATCTGACCTTTTTGGCTTGGTACTTTACACACTCAAAACCTCAGGTTACATTCTGATGGGTAAAGATGGTGGGGCTATCCTCCTATCCTGCCATCAAGCCCTGGATCAAACCAAGCCCCCATGTATTCATGAAGAGCATCAAGTTTGCATCCATTTGCAACAAAATGAAAATAAACGAAGAGAGAGAGAGAGAGAATGCGAGACGGGGATAAAGAGATAGACAGAGTATGGCAAAGAAGTGGAAAACATGAATGTGATCTAATATATGTTGTCTGGAGCCATGAGAATGAGTTTGGGGGTTGGGGAGTGTTGGGATAATCTGATGTCAAGAGATTTTTAAAATCAGTAATAAGAGAACGCGAGACGTGAACCCTTAGCTCATTATCCTTGCAGGTAGACCTCCCTCCCAGGTGTTGCATGACTGGGCTGGCAGTTTGTGCAACCTATACTTTTGGAAATGTTACACTCTTATTTGTTGGGGAGTGAGTAAACACCAGGGGTTGCCTTCTTCTCTCTGAGTTTCTGTTGGAGGAAGAAGGGAAAGGGAGGGGTGGGAGAAGGATAATAGGAGGGGGGGTGGGGAAATGTGGAGATTCGAACTGAAAGGGGTAATGGATGGACAGAAAGAGAGAGAGAAATTGTATCTGGGATATAACATCTCACCAGCTGCACAGCTTTACATTTTATTTTTCCTCTCGCTAAAACCTTCAATTACAGCCGTACTCGTTGGAATGTGATAGGAGAAAGAAAAAGAAAGAGTCAAATAAAACAGGCGTTATAAATATTTCTAAATATAGAACCGATGTATGATGGAACCGATGTATGATGTAGCCGATGTATGATGTAGCCGATGTATGATGTAACCGATGTATGATGGAACCGATGTATGATGTAACCGATGTATGATGTAACCGATGTATGATGTAACCGATGTATGATGTAATCGATGTATGATGTAACCGATATATGATGTAACATAATAAGATGGTGCTTTGTGGTAAAAGTGTAATTAATCCTAGCTCCCATTTCTCAGTTTAAATGTATACTTTATACCATTATGTTCAACGGAGCTAGAGATTGATAGATACAGATATAAATATATGGATGGATAGATATATTGATATATAAATATAGAGATATATTGATAGATTAAATAGATAGATGGATGGATCGAATGGTGGATAACTAGATGGTTAGTTAGATAGATAAGATAGATAAAGAGATAGAGAGTTGGATAGAAGGATGGATAGATAAATGGATAAATATATTAGACAGATAAACAGATAGATAGGCTATGTATGTAGTACAGATAGAGAGGAAGAATGTACTAGAGAACACAAAGACATTAATATTTTAAAAAATCATATTTGTGAACCTTTAGCCCAAATATTGGAACATTATGGATTCCGAGGGGTGTCTCATTCCCCCCCCCCCCCCGCCAAACACTTCACAACCCTTCCTACACCAGTAAGGACTGACCATTGTACAGTCTACCCACTAACAACTGTGCCGACCATTCAGCTAGCCCCACATCCGTCAGTCCGTTAGATTCACTAACATCTATTGTTCTGGCGACCAACATATTTCCCTCTGTGTGTCATACTGGAAGTTGCCATAGAAACTTCTCCACAGAAAGGTTGACAACTAAATTAGATTTTTTTTCCCTTTGGACATAATCGCCGCCTTCTGTCATAAGGCTGTTATTTTTGTCTTTATCTTATTTTTTTTTTTTGGTTCGAGCTTCTCTTTCTATATGACATGTTTATGTTGATGGAGAGAATGCTGGAGGCATTTAGGTGGTTAAAATATTGCCATATTTTGTTTGAGTTAAAAAAAAAAAAAGTTTTGGTCGTTAAAAAAGTGGTTTTTTAGTTAGTACAATATTTATGTGTTTAAAAATCTGAAGAATACTTTACACATTGTAATCTATTAGAAGATATAATAAATGATTTCTAACATTTATACACAGCCATGTGTTACGTTTTCTGTGGTCTGGAGGGTGTCCCTGAGTCTATCCAGCTCTGATGGGTACCTAACCTTAGTTGGGGTAAAGTAAAGGCGGCTGTGCATAGTGCTGGCCACACAATCGCCATGTATGCCGTGACCACAGAAACTGGTTTGGTTCAATTTGTTCCGACGGGATACTTTACTTTATATGTGTTTCGTCTATCAGTATATCGCCTAGAACGACTAGTGACAAGAAAAAGATGCCTCAATATAGTAGATGGGCAAATAAAATGAATGCTTATTGAATGTTACAAACTCTCTGTTTGTACGTAATAATTCGTCATCCTACGATATTCCTTGGTTTTCAGGTGTAACATTTTGCTAAGCGTTTTCGAATGACGTTAAGTTGTCTTGTTTCATAAATTCATGGCCCTTTTTTTTTTTTGCTCTGGACATGAATCGGGAAGAAATCGACTTTAAATGTATTCATCTCATGACGAATACAAAGTGTTTTTTTTTATCTCTGAAATTTTGATTAAATTTTTGTGTTATATTTCTAATTTACAATTTGATGATTTCTATATGATTAGATTTACTTTTTTTTTACTTTTTCACCTTCCTCTCTCAAGTATTTCTAAATTTAGTAAATAAAAGTAATTTTGAATATTCATATTATAGCTCTCTTAGCATTGTTGTTTTTAAGTTTCCTTTTTCTATGTGTCCTAGACAGAAGCTGCATCTGCTAGTATACATCTTGTTTAGTATTTAAATTTGTATGCTTTTGTTGCATTTGTAAATACATTTCTTTTCATTTGAATTTTTTTTTTCCTTCACCAACATACGAGTTTCACGATCATTTAATCATTTCTTATTGTTTCTAACTCTAAGTGCTTTAAATTTATAGTTTGAATTTGGAATTAATTAATTTTTTCGCATGCATACAATAATGATAATTATATTAGTTGATACGCTTTAATTTCTACTTACAATACTTTTTGTTCGATGGTGTAGAACTGTAGAACTTTAACTGTACTTCTCCTTTGGTGAGTACACGATTCGATACTTCTTTCTTACGGCTCGGAGAACGAACTCTGCTGTATCGCGCAAGATAGACGCCTAAGCCTACTAAAAAAAGAAGGCCCCTGTTATCGGATAGTGCCCAGTACGGAATTCGGCAATTGTTGCTTGTTCCCTTTTGTGGAGCTCTTACCACGGGGCAGCTCGATTTGACCTTTTTTTAGATGCTTCCGTACACATTGGGCAATTGTAAGACTTGTCCCAGCTCTTGTACCTTTGTTCAGTCTTCCACTCACAGATCACGGTCACTCTCAAACTAGTAAGGCTCACTGACAGCGGGTTTCAGGGATCCTTCCTTCCCTTTTTTGGTCAGGGAGTCTGATATCTTGTTCCCAAGGACATTTGCATAACCTCGTATCCACTGGAGATGTAACTGTATAGCCAGCTTGGTTTAGTTATTTCTTAGAATGCTACATAGAATAGTTTTCTGTAAGAGAAACTCTACACTCGTTGCCCAGTTTTAATGCAGGGCTTATAAGATGATTGTTTGGTCAGCACAGTGCTTCATACATCCCCCAAACAGATGTCGTGTACCCGTCCAATTGTGGATGTAAACTTCGAGATATCCAGGGAGTTTACTAAAATTTGAAACTGCCCCTCTCCCTTTCCACAATACTCTTAGAGATGGTAAACAATGGGGAGGGTGGGAGCTTGTTACTAAATATAGCGCCCTATTGATGAAGCCCATTTAACAAAGACGTCATTTCCAGAATTATAACAATGTTTGTTTTTATAAAGAGGGGTGCTGATGAGAAAGAAAAGTTATTTTCGACGTGACTGTCAGGAAAGACATACGATATTTTTGTCTCAGACATCCTGCCATTGACATATCATGTTTATGTCTAGGATTTCTTAGTGTTTGTGTGGAGGGGGGTTGAAATGTTTTTAAATCCTTTATATTTACTGCGCGAAACTTTCTGGCTGGCTAGCTTGCTGCCTGCCTGGCCCCCGACCCGACCTTTGGTAGACTAATTTAGCTACTTTCCGTCATCCTTCCAATCTGAAACATAGCACATAGTCGTTAAGCCCTGGGCAACACATTCATCACATTTTTAGCAAAATTCAACCCACGAAAATTACTTTTTTTTTTTAAACAGTTTCTTTTATATTTTATGGTGCGCATTGGTAAATCCTTATTGGACGTACACGATTAATTAGTGCTTTGTATGTTTACCGCGCTTTCTTTATTTCTTCGTCGGCGGTAGAAAAGGTCGAGATCCTGGTAAGGCGAATGCATACGAAAATGCACAGAAACAACGTCATATTTTGTTTTAAGTACAATTTACTTTCATGCTTTTTATTCCTTATATAATTAGGTTCTTACGTTTGTTTGGTTTATTACTATGACATCATCATAACACTACAACATTAAGGTTTTCAGTAATAATTTTAAATTTATGTACCTAATTATGTGTCTTTATATTAACTTAGCTTTTTTTTTTGTGTGTTTCTGACAACGTAGGGTGGCATAAGACAAAATGCATAACGAAAATGAATATAAACACCACATTGGTGTTAACTTCGATTTCATCATGCGTTTCTTTTTATAGAAAAATAAAGTCAATATGTTAGTTTGGATTTTCAGTTGTTGTTTTTTTATAAGCCCAATAATGTGTCTTAATATTAGCCTCGCATTTGTATGTTTCTTACTATGTGGATGGCAAAGGGCACATTCTTGGGAAGGCTAATACAAAAAAATACATAGAAATGATCGATACGAAAAACTTTTAATCCCTTTTATTAACTTCGCAAAATTTTGTTTCTGGTTGTCGACCGACCGAACGAATCTTCCTACGGACATTCGATCCACTTTCTGTCGTTTTATCCATCTGAAATTCGGCACATTGACGTTAAGCCAATCACAGCACATTCTTTCAAAATGTCAGCCATATCACCCCGCCCCAAACCCCCAGAATCAGGTTTTAACTTATTTTTTCATTTCACTTTATTGCGTACATTTTAAAATGTATTCTATTAAATGTGCGATAGTGTGTGGCAAATAAAGGAATTCATTCATTCAAAACATCAATTAGAGATTTTTTAATTTATTTTTTTTTTGTCTTTCTTGGTGGGTGACGAAAGGCGAAATCTTTGTAAGAATAATGCATGTAAAAAATGCATTTAAAGGATTTGTTTTAGAAAAAACCTATGGCTTGTTTGTTATTTTGTTCTTACTGTGTTTGTGATTGCAATTACTATTGATGTTGCTCTAACTGTTGTTTTTGCTGGGTTTTTTGTTGTTATTGTTGTTGATATGGCTGTATCTACTGTTTATTATTGTTGATACTGTTGATACTACTGTAAGTGTCGTTGTTTATACTGTTATTTGTTACTGTTGTTGATATGGCTGTTTCTACTGTTTATTGTTGTTGATACTGTTGATACTGTTAATACTACTGTAAGTGTTGTTGTTTAAATACTGTTATTTGTTACTGTTGTTGATATGGCTGTTTCTTCTGTTTATTGTTGTTGATATTGTTGTTACTACTGTAAGTGTTGTTTTTCTACCCGTTGTTGTTTATAATATTATTTGTTACTGTTGTAGTACTTTTGTTTTATTACTATTACTGCCACTGATTTCATTGTTGTAGTCTACTTGCTGTTCTTTTAAACATATACTACTAGTCTTTAAATGTTTTTCTTGATATTCTTGACATAATAAAAGAAACCTGATCCCCGGGTGACCTGTTTTATTTTACTGCTCCATGCAACTTTCTCTAGTTTGTATGTCGCGGGGCCCCTACAGCAACCAGATAGAGGCAGACGTCGCGGACCGTCCATTTTCTTTATGAGGCATAATTCTTTTATCTGGACGTCGTGACGTGTACGCCAAGGGGGACCCGGCTCAATTCATTCTCAGGAAAGCATAGCCTCCTTTGGGAATAAATGTTGAAATTAGGAAAAATCTGGAGAAAAAAGAAAAATCCGACCCACACAAAAAGTGAGAGAAATCTATTTATAGACGTGAATGGAGAGTTAACATTTGATTGAAAGTTTACTTGATTCATAGACGTGAATGGAGAGTTAACATTTGATTGAAAGTTTACTTGATTCATAGACGTGAGTGGAGAGTTAACATTTGATTGAAAGTTTACTTGATTCATAGACGTGAAAGGAGAGTTAACATTTGATTGAAAGTTTACTTGATTCATAGACGTGAATGGAGAGTTAACCTTTGATTGAAAGTTTACTTGATTCATAGACGTGAATGGAGAGTTAACATTTGATTGAAAGTTTACTTGATTCATAGACGTGAATGGAGAGTTAACATTTGATTGAAAGTTTACTTGATTCATAGTTTGATATACAACTATATAGGACAACAATGACATTTGTTTTGTAGAAGATTACGTTAGCCGTATCCGGTGGCATAGTTTTACCGATGATTTAGAAACTATAATACGTCTCTGCCCGAGAGTTTGTGGAAATATAGACCATGACTTATGGAATGGGTAGAATTAGCAGAACTCCATTGAAACGAAAAATGTTTTAGGTCAGTTTAATTAGAAGTGATTCGCCATATTTCGTGATGTCCAATAATAGTAGTTTTAATGTATGATTTGTGTATTCTACATCACTTTTGAAATATTCAGTAAACAAAATTTGTATACCTAGATACATAAGAATTGGTAAATTATTGAATTTAATAGTAGAATTTTATATTAAATTAAAGGTGAAACGATTATATTTTACGTGTTAATTGTGTACAATAGCTAACATTTATACTTTTTTTTTAAACCATTTACAACTATGACAAACAGAGGGTACATTAAAAAAAAGTAATATTTCCCCCTACGCCATTATGTACAGTGCGATAATGTTTATATAGCATGGTGCGGCCAGTACAATGCCCTGTGTCGCATTTATCTTTTCCTTAAGGTTATGTACCCATTATGCGTGTCAGACTCAGAATTAAATTCCAGACACAACATTCCAACCCGATGGAAGATTGAGAGATGTTAGAGATTATAAACAGAACTTTAAACCAGTATTCGAAACTTGTTCCTGTCAATAAGATTAATGAAGTACAATTAATCCAGGAAGTATAAGGATTCATCTCTGACATAAAACTATTTAACTCTGGCTTCTAAAAGTTCATCTCCAATATAAAACAATTAATCTCTGAACTATAATAAGTAATCTCTGTGATATAATAATTAATCTCTGGAAAATAATAATTAATCTCTGGAAAATAATAATTAATCTCTGCGATATAATAAGTAGTCTCTGTGATATTATCATTAATCTCTGTGATAAATTAATTAATCTCTGGAATATAATAATTAATCTGGGATATAATAAGTAATTTTGGGAATATAATAATTAATCTCTGGAATATAATAATTAATATCTAGAATATAATAATTAATCTCAGGGATATAATAATTAATCTCTGGGATATAACATTTCTTCTGTAATTTTAGAACAATAATCTCTCACGTTGAAAGTTCTGAAACTTGTTTTATGTTTTATAGGTTGGCTGTGAGCCAAAAAAAAAAAACAACAAGCAACGTCCAGTACAAAATCTGGATGTGGCTTGAGTATTTCAACATTTGCGTGACAGCAAATCCGTTTAAGAACTGACGTTCCTACCAGACTAAATGACCCAAAGTCTGGACCCCAGAAATGAAAACTCTCACATTCTAAGTCTCAGTTTTCTGACTGGACCGTTCTTTTTTATATTTTCTTCTTCTACTTCTATTTGGGGTCTATGTTTCTACCCTTTCTATGTGGGCGCGCATGTCTGTGGTGGTGTGTGTATGTCTGTGTGTCTGTGGTGTGTGTGTCTGTGGTATGTGTGTGTGTGTGTGAATAACGAAATACAGACCAAGAAGACTAACATATTATAGGACGGTAATGAAAAGCTGAAGAAATCTTTTTTGTTCTTTTTCACCCAAAGCCTTCTTTTGGTCTCGCACGAAGTTTGGCGACTCTAGCGGGGCATTAGCTGACCAGTGTCCGAGCATTGATTGGGGGACATCCGGTTATTGATCTTTACTACCGCTAATAAAAAAAAATGGGCACTTTTTCCCTGGGTGGCCAGTTTGAACCTTTCTATTATTCTATCTCTCTTTATTTCTCTCTCGCTCTTTCTCTCTTTCTTCTTCTTGGTCAGAGCATTCATTTGGCCACTTGTCTTGGTATATCTTGCTATAATTTCTGGCACAGCATTGGTCAAATTTTGTTTAACTTCGGAAGGTTCAAGATTACGGTGAAATGAGAATATGGATTTAAAGGTTTTAAGTTTTAAGACAACCCAGGCTGTAAACCAAATCAGAGGGCCCGTTTTTACGCCCAACATTTGCACCTGAATTTAAAGAAGAAAAAATAACTATATCTATTAGAAAATGTTGATGACAACAAAATTTTGTAATAAATATTAGTTAAGATATTATTGAAGATATTAGTTAAGATATTGTTTAAGATATTAGTTAAGAGTTAAGATGTTAGTTAAGATATTAGTTTATAGTTATAGTTCGGTTGTTTTTGTTTGTTGCTTTTGTTAACTGTTTTATTTTTTAACTCGGTCATTAAAGATAAACACTGTTTTCTATAGTTCTCTCTCTCTCTTTCTCTCTCTCTCTCTCTCTCTCTCTCTGTCGTTCAGCTATATCTAAAGATTTTTTTCAGCCTTTAAAATGTATCTTCAGCATGCTACTTCGCCGTTTTGCGGCATTCGTCTGATGACCAATAGTCAATATCAGTTTCGGTCGAAACCGAAACCAATAGAAAGTTAACTTTTTGCGTTCAGCCGAAATAACGTCGAAAGACGTCGTTTGCCTACCTTCGTCGCCGAAACCGAACCGAATTACGCCATTTTTTGTTCATGTAAAGACATTTGTTTTGTTTTGATGTTGATTACTGTCGACTGTGCTGCTGTGCGGTTGTTTTATTTCTTGTATCCCTACAACGTATGAACCGTTGTTTTATTTCTTATATCCTTATAACGTATGAACCGTTGTTTTATTTCTTATATCCCTACAACGTATAAACCGTTGTTTTATTTCTTATATCCCTACAACGTATGAACCGTTGTTTTATTTCTTATATCCCTACAACGTATGAACCGTTTCTCTCTGACGACCATTGGCCGTAGAGCCAATATCCGGTCCGAAGGCGTGGAATCAACTTCCCATTAAACTTAGGGGAACAAGCTCCACTGTTACTTTCAAAAAGAACTTAAAAACTCATTATTTCAATATTTACCTAAGACAACATGCTTTAGACCAGGGGTCGGCAACCTAAGGCACGCGTGCCAAACTTGGCACAGAGAGCAATTTTCAATGGCACGCGAGAAACGCGAGGTGTTTTTGATTGATGGAGAAAAAAAAAACATTTTCCGGTTCTGAATGAGGAGAACTGACTGTTGAAGCCGACGTTTCTGAATGACATAGCGACACATTTCAGTGAGTTGAACGCCTTTACAAGGACGGGAACTGTTAGTCCACTGGAATGGATTTGCATATATCATATATCTTGAGAGAAATCAATTTCCAAACATTAAACTATATGTACTTTTCTTTATAAAGGCATATATTAAGAAATAGAGTTGGGCATTTTTAGAGGTATATTGTAGCACTCAAAGCGGAGACTTTCAAATTCAGGAACTCATTTTACATATTCCCTTCAAGCCTAACTGGCTTGATCTTACATCAACTTTTGTTAGTTGTAGATGTTTGTTTTTTTTTAATTGAGGGATACTGGCGATTTTAAAACGCATTCAGTTAAATGGAATGAAAAAAAATGGGCATCGAAATGTGCCATTTTGCGGGAAAATCTGGAAGGAAGCTGTTTAAGAAAGTCGTCTGCTATTCTTAATTGCCAGGCTTTCGCTCTACTTTCAGCTTTTGGTTCAACTTAAACTTGTGTGTCACATGAAAGCTGTGTTAAGCATTCAAAGTGGTCACTTACACTTCACTAATCAGAAATGACTAAATATGTATCTGCCATTATAAATTAGGAAAGAGCATTCAAGACTAGGCGCTCATTAATTGATATAGACTAATTACATTATAAGAGGTTTCAATGATGCTCATCTGCTATAATGAAACATAAATATAAGTAATTCTAAAACAAAATTTATTTAAATTAATTTAAAAAATATAAAAGAATTTTTAATAGCAATATATTATGAAATTGTTGTAATTATTAATGTTTCAAAGATAAACTCCTTAAGGTTAAATAGACAAACACTTAATACAGGTAATGTTTATTTACAACTGTTTAACGTAAATTAATTGTATACGTCTAATAATTAAATCTTGTAACGAACACCATAATACTAGATTTATATAAAGAAATAATAATTAGTCAGTAATATTTGGTATATTACAAAAAAAATACATATCTACATACAAAACACATCACTATTGAATCAAATTTAGAAACTTTATTTTGATTAAAGGGAGATAATTAAACAGTTTTATTTGCGCTAATATTTCTAATAGTGTGTTTGTTTGTTTGTTGTTGTTTTTTTTATAAAAGATTAAATGGCCTACAATTTATAACTTTATAATGACCAGACCGTAAAAAGAGGTGAAAATTATATTAATATTATATAACTAAAACATTACATTATGCAAATTTTTTAAACATAACATTAACTACCCAGTTTGTATGATTACTACGCATCAATTCCTCTTAACGATAATTACCAGAGCCCTGGAAACAGAAACAAAACATAAGATGATGGGTGGAGGGCACAGGTAACCCCGTAGGCCTGCTGATGCCATGAGGCTTTCTTCCTCTCCCTCCCCTCTATTTAAAAAAAAAAAAAAGAGCAAAACATAAGAAATTCTCAGTAAAACTGAGAACAAAATATAATCAATATTAGCTTTTGCTAGATCCATTTCTTGACACTTAGATCTACCACAAATGATAAAGTGTGGTAATACGATTTTGTATTTGTATAAATGCAAATAAAAAAGTTGATAATCTCAATCACGAATTATTTTTTTTAAATATAAAACGCTTTAACGATTTTCTCTATAAATTTTCTTTGCTTTCGGCCTTGGTCTTGCTAGGGAGTTAAATTAATTCCTATATAAAAATAATTAATAAAACAAGTATATTAGAGCAGGTTGACTTTATGCTGTTGGCACGCTGAATGATTTAGAAATCCTATTTCGGTACACTGTTAGCAAAAGGTTGCCGACCCCTGGTTTAGACCACTACTGTCTTACTTAAATGTTAGGTTGGTTAGGTGGGTTAATGCTTCATTTATTTCATTTGTCATATGTTTCATCAATTACACTAGTTTTATTCTTAGCCTAGAGATTATATCCGTGTTCTTAGTTGTATGTTAAATGCACTCTGAACTCACATTATGTTTGTTGGCAGAGCTATACAATGATTATTATTATTATTATTACTACCGATTTTTTTCAAGTCCGATTTTCAAATACTGTATTCTTAGTTCACTATAACCATATACAATTCGTTCAGATGTCCTGGTCCTGGTTACCGTCTTGTGTATGTATGTGTGTTTTAATATATTTATTTCCCTCTTGTATGCATTAAGTTCAACGTGTTTTTCTCATCGTCAATGGACTTGACAGGTGTTTAGTAGAAACAAAACATTTAATTAGACTTAAAGCTGCTGGCCAATTGATTCGGTGGACTAGCTACAACAACAAATGTAGCAAGATGGAGTTTAAAAAACAAACAAAAAATATTTCAAAGTAGAAAATAAACTGTACTCGGCATTTTTTAAAACGAGGCTACACATTTGGTTTGATCAAAGACTATAATACCGGTAAGTTGGACCGCATGACGTGAAGACTTGAGTGCAAATCGGAGCAAACGGTCCATCTTATTATAGTCTTTGCCTATTATTATTAGCAGCCTGTACATAACTTTCCATCAATAAAATGAATACATTGCGATTAAATAAACCGGAAGTATACAATGCACACTGGAATCGGGAATTCCGAAAAGAAGACATTCGAGTCATCAAATAACAGAAATATAGAAAGCAAGCGGTCCATCTTATTATAGTCTTTGGTTTAATTCGTATTCACTGCGTTTATTATTTTTAAAATTTTTGTCTAATAGCTTTTACAAAATTTTATTTTGAAATATAATCGATTTCATTTTTCTCTATGCTTATGGTAAACTTTATTTTAACGACATTCACTTATAAATATATTAATTTAATAATTTAGTTTGAAAACAAATGTCCCACGCAGTAAGTTGATAAGTGAAAATATTGAAGCAATAATTTGCATGCTTGGATCTTTTCAAGAAATAGTTGTGTTTTTTATATTTTGAATTTTTCCTTTCTATGTGTACCAAGGTCCATTGAAACGGAAATACCAGTTATGATGGCACTATGGGTAATGAGAATAATAAGTAAAGTAACGTATTGATCCACAGGTCCGATGAGGCAGCGTTCACCAGGTTCTGTGGCCACGGCATACTAGATGATTGTGTGTCCAGCACCACGCACAGCCGCCTTTACTTTACCCCAACTAAGGTCAGGTACCCATCAGAGCTGGGTAGACTCAGGGGCACCCTCCAGACTCGGGAAAAAATCCTAGCCTGCACCAGGATTCGGACCCGGGACCTTCGGCTCGCCAGTTGAACACGCTGCCGCTCGGCTACCGTGCCCCATAATGACGATAATATCCACCTAGTATTACGGCTGTCTCTGGTGAGTCCCATTGTTCTCTCCCCTCACGCCCACCCCTTACTCCCCCCCACGCCCACTCCTTAATCCCTCCCCCCACATGAATTATTCAACTTTCCGGACAACGGACTCGGCTGGCTGTCCACCCACGAGCCTGCTCTCCAAAAAGATGCTTAACCTTGACATGGTTTTAATACGGCCTGACGGAACCCGTCGTCGCTGAATGCTGATCCTTAAACTCTTCCCCCCACCCTTTGCACCTACTCCCCCCCTCCTCCCCCACACACACTCGCGCCATGCTCAGTCACGCCCTTGTACAATACGATGGTGTCCAAAAATATCTAAAAGTCAGACATGCCGGCACTGATTATAAGCCACTGGTCTCCCCTGTGTGTCTGTCTATAACACATCGCTTGTGTCCCTTGTTTTGTGTTTGTCTCCTGACTGTCTACCAATATGGCCGTGCTCTCATATGAATATGTAACTATATCAAAGTATACTTTTGGCATCCAACAGGCACCCCCGCCTCCTTTTTATGATACCTACACAAACCACTTACACACAAGAACAAATAAGCATCATGAAAGATATACCATGTTTTTTTTTCTACTTTATTTTTTCATTGCAAAGTTTCTCTTCTTTTTCATTTTCTCTTTTCTTTTTTATATTTATTTTGTTTTAACGTATCAATTATTCATTGATCAATTTCCGTTTCGTACGACGCGGCTCAATTCCCAAGTGTAGCGCGCCCGGGCACTGGATTTAATAGACATGCGGCCATTTTCCCCTGTACATTTAAACCTGATCTATTTCAATGATGTCCTGGAGCACAAGTCAAACTGTGTGCGCGTTTCTGTTGTCCGTGTTAACACTTGAAGCATTTAGTGATTGCTCTGTTAGACATCTAGAAGCGTTGCAGCTTCTGCTTTCCATTATTCATGCCTCTTCATTTCATTATTTAAATAGTGTGTAGACTTTTCCTTTAGTGGAATGTTTGAAAGCTGACGTGAATATATACGCCATATTGGGTGTAGGTGTACATGTATACGGATAGCCTTTACAAGCTTATGTGGCGCCCAAGGGCAAAAGTTTCAGCGCCGCCCCCTTGCATACTGTAACTGCTTGTTTAGTTCTATATTTGCTATATTTAGACTACATTTGCCGCCCCCCTGGAAGTGCCGCCCCCGGGCATATGCCCCCCTTTGCCCCCCTCCCCCTATGTGAGGGCACTGTGTAAACGTATACGCCATCTTGTGTGTAGGTCTACATGTATTCGCCATCTTTTGTGTAGGTCTACATATATATACGCCAGCTTCTGTGTAGTAGGGCACAGTGATCCGATGTATAAGATCATGCGTAAAAAGTTGCCGTTACATATTTGTTTGTATCTTTAGAAACTTTCTCCTACTATTAATAAGCTTCTTCTTTCCATCAACAATTATTTTGGGACTCAGCCGCCCTGTATGCATGATTCCAACAGATGTCATCAGGTGCACGTGTGAGTTCTTACAGAATTCCGCTCAGCAGATCATTCCACTGTGGGTAATCTACCCTGTTTGCACCTGAACCGAATCATGAGTCTTGAAATGAATCGAATGAAAAACGTCTGTATATTAATTTGTTGACATTCGCTTTAAAATTCCTTCTGATGTTTTCGTCACTATACAGTATAGATCTAGACGTTTTTTTGTTGTGATTGTTTTCAACTGATATAAATTGACAAAGTCATGTTCATACATCGAGATGTGTTCGTTGATAAAAGAAAGCCATGAGGCGAGTATGTCGTAATGTAAGAATATTCTGCTCCGACTCCAGACGCATCATTTTCCTGAGATAGTTTCCCTGGAAATTAGTTCCCCTACCGCCCTCGCTCTCGCCCCCCCCCCCCCTCTATCCATTAAATGTATCATTTATGAGCATCTGATCAGACCAGACTTGCAATGTTCACACTAGACGGAACTCTATGCTCAATGTATAATAAACCGAATAACTATATTGCCGTCTACATAATAGAACTGTCTACCTCCTTCTCCGTCTCTCTCTCTCTCTCTTTCCTTTTTTCATTGCCCATATAAAATACAAATGTTTTACAGCGAATCCCTCATAAGCCAACCTTTATCTACCAGCTAAGAGAAACAGAGATAGAGAGAAAAAGAATGAGAGAGAGAGAGAGAAAGTGAAAAACGTGTCAGCTTCTCTTCTCCTGTACCTTAAGCCTTGTTCATCTTCCATGGGCCTGTGTGAGCCCAAGTCCCCTTCATTCTATTCAATTAAATCAACAGGCTCTGATCGCCCCTTGATGAGATCTCGGTGCCCGGGAGATTTTCTTTTTTTTAATTTTCACCAACTGTTGAATTCTCTCGAGGTCTCGCCCCCTTACCTCCAGCTCCCGCTCGTTGGAGATGTACGTCCTGATGCCTGCTACACACGAGGGAGCGTTCGTTCTGTTCATTACACCATGCAGTTCACTGCTAGAGATAATGATTCTCACAACATGCTTAGCAGAATGCGTGTGCAGTACGTTGACTTTTGAAAATAATACATTATCATTTGAATAGAACTATTTTATGTGTTATTATTATTTTGCTTGTTAGTTTTTAAAAAATATATTTCAGAATATTTGGACAAGGCTGTTTTTTTTTTGTTTTTTTTTTACAGTAAAAATATTAGGAACAAAAAATCTACAATTTGAATTAAAAAAGCTAATTTAGTTTCGTTAATTCTGATTGTTTATGGGATGCTGTTTTTCATAAGCATTAAAACTCATGTGAAAGAAAATGATTTGACGAGAACCTAAATACTTCACCAAAAGTACTTCTCATTTCTATAGTTCCCCCAATGTTCATCTAACTTGTATGATAATTTATGATTCACCAAAAGCCGAACACTTGTTCAAAACCTTTTTAATTCACTCCAAAACCCATCTGACTTCCATGAATACTTATGAGTAACCAACCAAAGGTCCATCTTTTTTCTATGATTACTTATGAATTCACCCCAAAGCCCATCTAACTTTCATGATAACTTTTGATTCTCTAAAAGTCCATCTATTTTCTATGATTACTTATGAAAAAGCCCATCTAACTTTCATGATAACTTTTGATTCTCTAAAAGTCCATCTATTTTCTATGATTACTTATGAAAAAGCCCATCTAACTTTCATGATAACTTTTGATTCTCTAAAAGTCCATCTATTTTCTATGATTACTTATGAAAAAGCCCATCTAACTTTCATGATAACTTTTGATTCTCTAAAAGTCCATCTATTTTCTATGATTACTTATGAAAAAGCCCATCTAACTTTCATGATAACTTTTGATTCTCTAAAAGTCCATCTATTTTCTATGATTACTTATGAAAAAGCCCATCTAACTTTCATGATAACTTTTGATTCTCTAAAAGTTCATCTATTTTCTATGATTACTTATGAATTGCTCCCGTTGCCCGATCAAGTTATAAGCTATACATCCACCCTCAAAGCCCCATCTAATCACACGAAGATGTTGATAAAGCGAGTAACTATAGGAGAATCGGGATTCTTTTGTTTTTATTACAAAAACCATCGACCACAGGCTTGATCCTGCACTCCAATGCAGCAGTGACATTGATCTCTCGCCTAGTGCTCGACTGGTTCTCCTAAAAGTCACGAGCATGGTTCCTTGATCAAATAAACTCAGATCGTGCCCCTCCATGAAAACTGCTCAGTCTCCACCCCCGGACGACATCAACGACATGCAAAGGAAAGGGAAAAAATAACTATGGCGCCGCACATTTAGGAATTGAAAAGTAAGCCCCCACCCCCTCCTCCCCTTTGTCCTTCCCCCAATGTCTCTCCACTCCCCGCCCATCCGTCTCAATGTATCGTCGCAAATAAAGTTCCAAACCTTCAGAACAAATAGTTTTCCCTGTTCCTGCAAATTCTCAGTTCATTCCCAAAGAGTCAAAGAAACGGAGAAATTATTTATTAATCCGTGGCATTATTCTCAGATAATTACTTTAGGTTGTTTTTGTTCTTTATATATTTTATTCTGGAATTATTTGTGTTTTACAGCAAGGAGAGTTTAGATTCTTTAGCTCAATGCTTTTATTTTTTATTGTTGTTTCTTCCTCTAACTTCTTGTTTTCCTTCTTTCTTCTATTTCCTTCCTTCCTTCCTTCCTTGCTTTTTTTTCCCTCTTACTTTCTCCATTTTTCATTTTGTCGATTCGTTCCCCAATCTCATCGTGCATAAAACTAATTCTTAGGTTCCCACCAATGTTCCGTGTGCTATTTCAAATTTTGAGCAGCTGTTTGTTGACTGCTTATTGTTTCGAGTTGTTCCAAAGATTATAGGTCTAGAGTCTAATAAGATGGACCGCTTGCTTTAATATTTCTGCTATTTGATAACTTGAAACACTTAGTTTTGGAATTTCCTATTGCACCCTGTTCTCTAGACTTCCGTTTTAGTAATTCGCTATAATTTTCTCAATAGAACGTTTGCAATAGGCGTGGCTTAGGTTTCTAGGTCACGTAACTATGTAAATAGAAGCCATGATGAAGACATGGTGGAATACAATTGTCCTTTACCATGTCTACTTTAAAATTTAAACCCAAAATATAAGGGATTTGATTCCATAAATCTTGATATTTAACTGTCGTACTAGTCCTTAGTAGTCCGTTAACGAAGTAAACAAGATTTGAGGCTTTTATAGTTTTTCAATAGCTTTTGTAAAACATTATACAGCCTTCCTTATGCTTTACTTTTAGACAGTAAGTTAAGCTGACTTTCGACAATCGACATCTTCAATTAAATATTCTGCACTTACGGAACCTTTCCCATTGATTTTTAATGGTTTAAATTTTAGCTTTGAATGTTAATTTTCATCGCATGACAGTGTTTTATATATTTTATACGTCATATTTTTTAAATGATGAAATTAAAAAAAAACAAACTTCTTATGCATATATTAATACGGCTGCCACTACACAAAGTAAACAAAAAACACGTGCTTTTTGTCACATGATTGCAAATGCTCTCTAGAAAATTAAGATTAAAACCGAAAGAATTATACAGCGGAAGTCTTTAGGCAAATTTAGGAGTCATTTAGGACAACGTTATTGGCTGCGCACGGAAAAAAAGAAAACTTAAGCTCAACCGGGTCCATCTTATTATATTCTTTGGTGTTCTCACTACTCTATAAAATAAATGCAGAGAACTTCCTTAATACGTTTATTTGTACCTATTGAAGTAAGCGGAAATTACAATTTTGTACTCCTTGGTTCCGTGACAAATCTTAAGGGTTCCGTAAGAAATCTCAATGGTTCCGAGAGATTATGAGCTTTGACACTAGGCATTATCAGTTTTTAAGCTTCAATCGGCAGCGCGCTTGGTCGGCGTACTGAAGGTTCTGGGTTCGATTTACGGTGTTGGCTAGGATTTTTTCCCGGGGCTGATGGGTGTCTCTGAGTGTACCCAGCTCTGGTGGATGTCCCTGAGTGTACCCAGCTCTGATGGATGTCCCTGAGTGTACCCAGCTCTGATGGATGTCCCTGAGTGTACCCAGCACTGATGGGTGTCCCTGAGTGTACCCAGCTCTGATGGATGTCCCTGAGTGTACCCAGCTCTGATGGATGTCCCTGAGTGTACCCAGCTCTGATGGGTGTCCCTGAGTGTACCCAGCACTGATGGATGCCCTGAGTGTAGCCAGCTCTGATGGGTGTCCCTGAGTGTACCCAGCTCTGATGGCTGTCCCTGAGTGTACCCAGCTCTGATGGATGTCCCTGAGTGTACCCAGCTCTGATGGGTGTCCCTGAGTGTACCCAGCTCTGATGGATGTCCCTGAGTGTACCCAGCTCTGATGGCTACCTGACTTTAGTTGTGTTAAAGTAAAGGTGGAAGTAAATGCGGCTGTGCAGCACAATCCCCTGGCATGCTGTGGCCACAGAAACTGGTGAACGCTGTTTAATCTACCACCTATGATCAATTTGGTCCGAAGGATACTTTACTAAGTTTGAACTTCAAGTTGAGGTTTCTGAATCTCACTTAATAATCAGTATCTTATATTCATTTAAAACTCTATTCAGGATACTTATGATACTGATACTAGGTCACGTAACTACGTACTAACGTACTAACAATGTATTAACAAAAGTATTTTTATTCATTATATACATTGGTAAATTAATAAGATAAAATACGTTTTTCTTTATGTATTCAAAGACTATTAGACCAAGAAAAGGAATTATATTTAAAACAACAACAACATGTCTTCAGTCTGGCTTGGTGAAGAAGAACTTATGTACAAAGAGTTCATGAAAACAAAATAAGCACTTAAAGCAATTTCTAAACATTACTTGATACCATTTAAATACAAACTCTAATGTCTATTGTACAGACTGTGAAACATTCATTGTATATAGTGTTTATTACTTTCTCAAATAGTGTGTATCATTTTCTTACACTTCCACAGCTTGTGATTAACTCTATTTGTACATCTAGCCCATAGGTTCTCAACGGGGGCGATATCGCCCCCCGGGGGGCGGTGAGAAGCTTTAGGGGGGCGCTGACATTCCCGGGGGCGATTGGGGGGCGGTGAAGAGCAAGTGGGCGGTACAAACGTACCTGATATAATTTGAACACCTCAGCTATTTTAATTGATTAGTTTTTGGATCAAATGTGATGTAAACGCAAGTAATGCTAAATATCTGATATCCCACAACAGTAGGCCTACATATTATTATACTAATAAGAGATATGAATCGCATGTACTTTTTCAACAACTAGGGGTCACTATTAGACGAGTAGGCGTATGGTATGCGGCCGGCTCGTTATATGGTTGGTTCACCGCACTGTCAAACGACACGACACGCGATCCATCCCTTCCGCCGACCGATCCCTGTCGCCCAAACATTTGCTATTATTAATGATATTTTGATCTCAGTTTTACTGTGATGTCCTAAAATGCGTTAGTAAGCTAGGGAAATTAACGAAGCACTATAATTAAGCGGAATTGATACGTAGTAATTGTACAAACTGGGTAGTTAATTGAATGTTTGAAAATATACGTAGGGGGCCTATAAATTATTTAGTCATATAATATTTATGTAATTTTCAAATACTTTTTACAGTTTGATCATTTCAAAGTTATAAATTGTAAGCCATTCATTCTTTTATATAAAAAAAAAGAAACATTAGAAATAATAGCTCAAACGAAACAGGTAAATTATCTCCCTTTAATTAAAGAATCGTTCCACATTTATTTGATTCAATAGTGATACCAACACTGAGCTATATATACATGGAGTGCTCAAGCAATTAATATAGAGAAGAAAAAATGGGAGAAAATGCGGACTTGTTAATATAGATAGGTGCACCCTGTCCTGAACTATATATACATAAAATTACATATAATTTGAAAACTTTTTGTAATTGCGTCATTGTAATTTGATAAAAATTAACTATTTTATATAGACTTTATATATACTCTCTTATACTAGTATTGTGTTAATTTAAATAAGTACCGGCTTCATTTTTTTGTCAAGTAGGCTACAAAGATGAAATGGTTGATCATTTGTCTGAATAATTCTTTGAATACCACATACGCTTATATATGTTAATTAACTGAGTAAGTAATTTTAATGTATAATAGTATATATGTATTATTTAGACGCTAATTTATATCAATTAATCCACAATGTAATTTTATGTATATATAGTTCAGGAAGGGGGCACCTATCTATATTAACAAGTCCGCATTTTCTCCTACAATTTACTTCCTTTGAGCACTCCATATATTAGAGCTCAGTGGATACCAAACAAATTATGTTTTTTAATATAACAAAAATTACTTACTAATTGCGTCTTGTTTAGATAATTTGTTGATCTATACATTCTTACAATATGTTTCCTTTTCAGTTCTTTTAATGATAATAAATAAGCACACAAATCTAGTCGGCCTAAAAAAAAATTTGCGGAAACTATATTGACCCTTTAACGTCCAGAGGTGTGTGGGGGGGGGGGGGGAGTGGGCGCTAAAGTTTGGGGGGGGGGGAGGGGGGCGACGAGCGGAAAATAAAATTAAAAGGGGGCGGTGAACCGAAAAAAGGTTGAGAACCTATGATCTAGCCCATAGGTTCTCAACCTTTTTCGGCTCACCGCCCCCTTTTACATTTTTTGTCCGCTCACCGCCCCCCAACATAAATTTTAGCGGAAACATTTCTTAATTAACCCGTTTCATTTGAGGTAATATTTCCCTTTTTTTTTCTTTTATAAAAAAGTAAATGGCTTGCATTTATAACTTTGAAATGATATGATAGAACTGTAAAATTATTTGAAAATTTTATAAATATTATATAACTAAAGCATTTATATGAATATTTTCAAGCATTACAATAACTACTCAGTTTGAATGATTACTTCGTATCTATACCGCACAGCTTTTGTGGTTACTTATTTACAAAGAATTGAAACGCATTAAATGACATCTCGGTAAAACAGATCAAAAGTCAAAAGAGTAATATTAGCAGATGTTAAGGCGACAGTCCGGTGAACCAACTATAGGACGAGACGGCCGCATAACGTATTTGCCAAATACTGAACCCCTACTTCATCGAAAAGTCATTTCGATTCTGATTTGTTCAATAATATGTATGCCTATGCCTACTGTTGGGGGGATATCAGATATTTAGTAGCACATCGTATTTCATCCAAAAACTAATCGATCTGAATAACTGAGGTGTTGAAATTATATCAGGTACGTTTGTACCGCCCACTTGCCCTTCATCGCCCCCCAATTGCCCCCCGGAATGTCAGCGCCCCCCCTAAAGCTTCTCATCGCCCCACGAGGGGCGATATCGCCCCCGTTGAGAACCTATGATCTAGCCAATCTGTTCAGCTGATTTCAAAGCCTTGCTCATTAGATATGATTCTATGTCATTACTGAATCTAATGATTGGCTATTATTGAACTCCGCCTGTTTAGGGTTTTTATTTTCCCTCACGAAAGACAGTGATCTTCAAAAACCCTAACGTTATGAGGACATCTAATTATGTGACTTCCTCAACTACTTAATTAAACAAAATGTACTAGTCCAGCGGTCGGCAACCAATGGAACGCGTGCCACGTGCAAGACTTGGCACGCAGAGCGATTTCCAATGGCACACGGAAGACCTCCCAAATGGAAATTTAAGCCTCTTTTACAAGAAATTTAGTGCTATAAGATGATGACTTTTAGGCTGTTGGCACGCTGAATGAATTATAAATCCTACTTTGGCACATGATTTTGAAAAAGTTTCCGACCTCTGTGTAACTAATCCTTATATTAAAATACAAATACTTGACTTAAACCAAGGCTAAGCGTAGAGCGCATTAATCTTCTGTATGAAAGGAGCTTCTGTAACGTACAGGGTACGGATAATTTCACCTGCGTCTTTGCACAACGGCACACAAAAAAGGAAGTGTGGCCAGTATGAAGCTTTATAATTTGTCCACTCAAGCTAGACTTTGGGACGCCTTCTGGACTTAAAAACTCTCTCGGCGCTTTTGAATTCATACCCTTCGGAACTGCAAATCACCACTTTGCCTGGTACCACAGCGCCTAATATAGATGTAGGCCTATGTAACCTGTACCTACGTATCTCGAAAGTGTGTGCTAATTTCTGTTTTGTTTAACGAGTTGTGTATACCCAAGTTTTGTTTTTCATGGCTGTTTCAATGAATCAATTTTCTTTCTTTGCTACTTGTCGTCATGGGTATATATAAATTTCCTTAAAGAATATGTGTACTATTTTTTTTTTTTTTTTTTAAATAATAAGTCAAGCTATATTTTATTTTATTGAATTCATTTATGTTCATCCACCATTTTATCATTTTCAGCTTTAAAAAAATGAGTTTACGATTAACTGAACATTTAAACAACAGTACAGTGAGGACTAATGATGTTTGGGCTTATAAAGAAAAAGAGAAACAGTGTGTTTGTGTGTTTGTGTGTGTGTTGTGTATATTTGTGTGAAAGACATTGGACAAGATAGATAGAGAGAGAGAGAGAGAGAGACAGAGAAGAGCGATAGAGCGAAATAGGATTTTTTTAAAGCTAGTTCGTGATATAATAGATATTCAATTAGTTGAGCATGAAAAGGTGGTCATTTCTTGCATCTGTTAATGTTTGGTTTACGGTTACGCAACATTAGCTGTGTGGGAGTAGACGAAAATGTTCTTATCTGTGTGGGAGTAGTGGACATGTTCTTATATGTGTGGGAGTAGTGGACATGTTCTTATCTGTGTGGGAGTAGTGGACATGTTCTTATCTGTGTGGGAGTAGTGGACATGTTCTTATCTGTGTGGGAGTAGTGGACATGTTCTTATCTGTGTGGGAGTAGTGGACATGTTCTTATCTGTGTGGGAGTAGTGGACATGTTCTTATCTGTGTGGGAGTAGTGGACATGTTGTTATATGTGTGGGAGTAGTGGACATGTTCTTATCTGTGTGGGAGTAGTGGACATGTTCTTATATGTGTGGGAGTAGTGGAATGTTCTTAGCTGTGTGGGAGTAGTGGACATGTTCTTATCTGTGTGGGAGTAGTGGACATGTTCTTATCTGTGTGGGAATAGTGGCCATGTTTTTATCTGTGTGGGAGTAGTGGACATGTTCTTATCTGTGTGGGAGTAGTGGACATGTTCTTATCTGTGTGGGAGTAGTGGACATGTTCTTATCTGTGTGGGAGTAGTGGACATGTTCTTATCTGTGTGGGAGTAGAAGAAGTGTTTTTATGTATGTGGGAGTCGAGGAAGTATTCTTAGCTGTGTGGGAGTAGTGAAGATGTTTTTACGTTATCCTCTAACCAACACCCACACAACTTGCAGGCATTTGTTTTCGTTCATTGATCATCAGCCATGTTCCCCCCCTCCCCCCCCCCTTCCCGTCAGAGCCTGGCCATGTACTGCTGACAGAGAGACAGCCAATCGTGATGTTGTATTCATTAGTTCTTGACCTAACTCTGTAGTGTCCGGCCACCATGGTTTGTGTTTTTATCTCCCCTTTTATATATCAGTTTGAAGAAAATAAAACCAAACAACGTTTTCAGTTTGCGCTCCTCACCCGCTGTACCAATTGAGTTTCCGGTCAAATTATTACAGGCTTCTTTGCGGAAGGGATCCACCATATTTTCCCAGCATGCCCTTCAAATATTGGAGTAGCTCTCCCACGTACAAACGGCAGCGGACGTGGTGTGCGCTCTCTCTTTTTCTCTCCCTCTTTCTCTCCCTCTCTTTCTCTCCCTCTCTTTCTCTCCCTCTCTTTCTCTCTCCCTCTATCTCTCTCCCTCTCTTTATGTCCCATTTTTCACCATCTCAATCATTCTCCCCCTTCACCCTCTCCCCCCACCCCCAATCAACAAATACATTGGAATTTCAATTAAAGTTGTTTTTAAAAAAGAGAAAAATTACTGTTTTATAAAATGTTGTAGTTTTGTGAAATAATGGAAGACCATCATTAGATTTAAACCTAAGGTTACCAAACTATTTCTAGTGTCAGAACCCCCCCCCCCTTTCTCCCTCCCTCAATAAAAAAACAACAACTTAGAAGTTGCTATAAAATATTGACACACATTTCCATTTTTTCACTATTAAAAAAACGTATTTTTCCTGAATAGTCCCGCCCTTTCCCTCTAAACCCCCAAACTCTACCCCAACACAAAAAATGGAATTATTTTCTCCCTGGTTTTAAGAGTCAAAACTGTTGCTTGATTTTATTTTAGGTTGTTTTTTTGTTGTTGTTTTCTTTATTACTTTTGTTTTGCTTTTTTCTGGTACTGGTGAAAAGAGATTGGGGGGGGGGGGGGAAGCAAAATCAGTAATTATATAATCTTATTATATACGTCTTGCGCTTTGATAAAGGTTTAAATCATGATAAGCAGATATATTTTTTTCTGATTGTGAATACGCGAATGGAACTTTGGGTAAAAACGAACAAATTATGTATAAAGTGAAATATCATAGAGTCGTTGATTTGATTGATCTATATATTGAAAGATACTTTTAGATCACTCTGTATTAAACATTGAAGAGTAGGCTTAGTAATAGAATATCATCGGAATCAAAACCCAGACATCAGACAATGACAGTACATGTATTTATGTATACGTATGGAGAGAACCTAATTACAATAAGGAGCAAAACTGGTTTCTTACATCTCTTAGTTTTAGATGTTTTTTTTAAAGCAGTCCCTCCACTGATTGTTAATAATGGTTTTTAATTGTTATAATGGGTAACGGGGAATGGTTTTTTAAACGGGTAATTAACTTTGTAGCGGGCAAATAAAAACATTTCTTCACGTTTAAACTCGTGTCGTATTCGAAATATAAACTTTGTAGTTGTACTTTTAGCGGGTTCGGAGGACCGGGCACATACCTGCTAGTTGTTAATAAGAGGCAGTTTTCTATTTAGATGTTGTGTGATGTCATTTAGCGATTGATCTATTTATAGTCTTTACACCTTTTGGAACAATTGTTGATCTTGTTCATCTATTTTGTGTAAAATAAAACTGCAATATCTTACTGGTGCACTTTAGTTTCATGAATTCATCTACATTTTATAATACACATTCCTACATCTAGTGAACTCCTTCTATTCGATATAAGCGATGCGCCTGTATTAAAAACTTGAAGATGTTGTAGTAAAGAAATAATTGATTCGTTTGTTATTTTTGGCTTGGGGAATCTAAAAACGGACTTGTCCCTTGTTATCTCGGCCTCCTGCCAGGCCCTCCACACGTCACATCGGCCCCTCTACTGGCGGGATGCTCTTTTCACTGGCGTCACGTCCCTCTCTCATCGAACTGTGGACATTGTCAAGTTGCTCCAGTAACTTGCCCGGTGATCTCCCGGTCAGTAGCTGGACTTAGGCTGTGGATGGGAGGGGGGCGGTAAAAACGTGTCTTTTCTTAGTATCGATACTGTATATATTTCGAAGAGGGGTTTGTGTAAGTTATGACTTGGGTCTTTGTATCTATGTTTTCGACATTCAGAGATGGGATCGATACGAAACCTAAACAATACTAGCATAATAATACTTTATTGGAATTCGTTATCGAACAGTTTGTGGATAAATCATAGATATCCCAAAAGTCTAGGATCCACTATAAATGTTATAACGACAAGTCTGTTTTTTTTAAAATATATATAACGTCTTCTCTCCCCTTCCCCCCCCCCCCAGCCTCTCTTGGGATCAATATGTAGATATTTTTTGACGTTGATGGTCTAAGCACGGGGAGTAGGGGAGATAATTCAATTGATTGATTTTTTTTTGGCAACTCCAATGAGTTACGGGAATTTGATTGGATCATCCCCAACTTATCTTTAAAGCTGAAAATGAAAACGTGTCTTTGGGAGTAGTCTCCCCCTCGGCCGCCATATTTATAAATATTTAGGTTGAATGTTGGCTTGATTTTTAAGTAATAAGAAGTAAACTTGTACACTTCATTTGTTTTTACATTGAAAAATTATAATTTAATGTAAATCATAAATGCAGTTAAAAGTCAAAGAACAAAAATAATGCATTATTTAGTTTTTACAGAAAATGTACAGTAAAAAAAAAGCTGTATTTATTAGTTGTGCAGTAGATTATAATATTATATAATTTCGTGTTGTTTTGTTGAATTCCTTTAAAAAATCAATATTAGAAGATGTATTTGTTAATATAATTAAAGAAGATTATGACCGTCGTAACTCGACCAGCTATGACCTTTTGTCCTACAAATGTTGCATTGAAGGCATATGATGGCTCATACACAAATCTGTATAGTCTAGTTGACATTACAATATTTAACACATTTTTTTTCTAGTTAATAATAGAATATGTTTTCATTTTGAATGTTTAAGGTACTCCAGTAACCCAGTTGCAACGAAAAAACCTTGTCGGTATCGTTTTTTTGATTTTGATAAATTATTGTAAACCAACATCCTAGAAATGCGTTTTTGTGTTTAAAAATCATATTTGATGATCGTAATATTCTTTAAAATATGTTTAAAAGAGGGGGGTCGAGGGAAAAAACAACAAAAGGATTGAAAATTTAGTACTTTCGGTCCTTGGTTACGTAAGAAATAAACAATACCAATGCTACACATTTGGTATCGTTGGAAAGCTTAGTTTTTCACGCTTCCGATTATCGTGTCAGCAAATAAATCTAAAAATAAGGACTAGGATTACCAAGCGTTATTTTTAGATGTCTGCCTTGACTTGAACATTTACTGATTGGTTGAACTTATAAACCCGATAAAACTCATTGGCTATCTATTTATAGATACACAACAACATTGACCTATTTAGCTTGTTGGGTCAATTTCTTTTCAACGGCAGACAACAATGCATCATTCCGACGCCATTTAACTTATTTCCTGTCGCCGAAGCTAAACTGTACAATAGACCGATTTTTTACACTTCATTCACATTTTGGATAACGAAATTTTATCAGACAAGTAAGTAAATGCAATATTTTTAATATTTTAAAATCTTTTTAAAAGTTTAAGTTTTATATAGCCTAAATGCTTAATTTTAGTCCATTTACCGATCGAAAAATGTAGGCATATTTCCCATGCTCATGCTTTAGGCCTACATTCCTACATGCTGCATGCTAAGCAAGTCTTACTACTAATACTATTAGTATATTAGTAGTTTAGCCTAGCCATGCTTCGTAAAGGAAAATAATATGCATATCCCTAAACTTACTAGTTGCTTTGGTATAAGCATTACATATCTTAGCCTAATATAAACACATCTACTAAACATTTGGTTTGTTTTATTAATTAAAATTAAGATTCACGTTTATCATATTTACTAGACCTATTAATTATTAGATTTAGGGTAGTCAAGGCCTAGGCCCTACCTAGGCTTAGCTTATTTATATAATAAAATAAAATCGGCTTGTTTTCATTGTCTTAGTTTATGTTAAATTACTGGCTAATTGGAAGGAACGTCTGTTACTTATAAGAATACGATTCATAATTTATATTTAGGCCTACTGACCTCAATGTTGGTTATTATATTGTTTGTAGGCCTTAGCATAGTAGGCTTGATTTAGTGAGCATTTTAGTTGTTTACTTCAACAAATTAGGCATATAACAAATTTATTAGACTATATATGGCCACTAATATTGTTGTTGTTGTTTTTTCTAATAGTATCCATTATGCCACGACAAAAGTTGATCGACACTCAGCCGTAAAAAGAAACTGCACCTCATCACAGCCAGGGCAGCCCGAAGGTCTTCCAGTGATCTGACGCCTATGCCTATACCTATTCCAACAGTGTCACCAACTACACCTGAACTTCCCACTGAATTGCCTTCATCAGCCTCCAAGTCGAAGTTGGAACATTTCAGCATGAAGACTTGTACTAATTTCACCACACAGACGGTATTATTAGATAACTTCGTCGGTGCCTTCAAGGAAAAACCCAGAGTGCATCCACTCACTCATTTGGTCCCGATGCCCCAAAAATATTTTTGTTCAGAGGAGGCGGTTAGAAATTTCTGTAGCGGTTGGGGTTGGGGAATTTAATATAGGCTCCAGGGCATCCCATGATTTTCTTTTGAATTTAGGTTTATTTATAGGGAAACAAACAGAAAGATTGGGTAGAAAAAGAGATAGCTGTAGAATAAGTAAAGCTGAAAATGATTTAAAATTAAATGTTAAAAAAAGGAGGTTATTAATTTAAAAAGCAGAGATAAGGGAATCTGGTAGGAATTTGGTTAAAGAAGATGGTCCACAGTATATTGCGGGGGGTTCAACTGATATCTGAATTTTTTTTTCTTTTTCCTTTTTTAGATTCGGGTTAGAGGGGGGGGGGGGGTTTACTTCTGATCTACACCAGTTAATGTGAGCCTACATTTTTGTCTTCACATTCTTTATTATTATTGTCTAATTGTTTTACATTCTTCTTTTGCATCATTCTGGCAAATTAATTATTATATTATTATTCAAGGGTATAGGGCTTTTTTTTTTGTCTGTGTGGTGATGTGGACAAATATTTGTATACTTATTGTTTAAATTCCAGAATTAATTTAGAGCCTGGTGAAGGCAATAAACTTTCTTGTTCTTGTGTAGTTGGTGATGTAGCAAATTATGTCACTTTTACAGTCTATGAATTATTTTTTTCTCAGTTTTTCTTTACATGTTTTGTTCACTTTTCATTTTATCGCGGTATAAGAATAGTGATTTAAATTACTGTGTAATAATAATTTCCTTGCAAATTCTGCTCATTTCTATATATTTTGAAAATGAAAATTTAATCCTTATTAAATAATCAAACAAAATTAGAAATTTTTCAGCAATGTAATTTTTTTTTATTTTTTTTTCACTATTTGCTTTACAAATCTGCGTAAGCGTATTGTGAGAATAAATTCATAAATATAGTTTCCTTTACTATTTTTCACCAAAAGGAGTTTTAATTTATTGCTAGGTGGCACCCGCACTACATTTAATTATAAAATGCTGATATATATACATAACTTTTTTTTTAGTAGCATTTTAATACTTTTTCTTCGTTTTTCTCCGCTAAGTGTTTTTATTATTTGTCGAGCACAAAGGTACTCATTTCTAAAAAAGTATTACAGCCACAGTCCTAAAAATTTGCATGGTTATTTCTTGTAGTATTTTAAACATTTGGGCATAAGCTTAATTGTATGTGATTCATTGTTTCAATTTTGTAGCTATTTCGCTATCATACCCCCCAAAAAAATTGGTAATATAGCGTGACCCATATTATATTCAACCTATAAAGATTCCCATAAACTTTTTGTAAAAAAAGACCTTCTAGAACAATTACAAACATCTTTCTTTATGTGTATGCCAAGTTTCATTGCTATATCTTAATAAAGTTTTGTGTAACATGTACTTTTTAAAAAGGCCAAAAACACTGTATAAAATAAAGATTCTCGCAATAAAAGCAAAAAAAAATTTTTTACAAAACTATAACACCCATTTTTTGTCATGTTTCATATATGTTGTTTGTGAATTGAAAAAAAAATTGATCAAAATTGATAGATACAGAAAAAAGTTATGAGGGTACCTTTACCACCTTAAAAAAATATATAGTTTCTATTGGAATGTTGCAGAATTTTTTTATAGATCTAGTTGATATTTGAATGTTGCAAAAATGGCGTTATAATTTGGCAGAAATGTCTTTATTGTCGCCATTTGAATTAGACAGAAATGTCTTTATTGTCTCCATTTGAATTCGACAGAAATGCATGCATTGTCGTTGTTTGAATTCGACAGAAATGTTTCTGTAGTCTGTAGTCGCTATTTGAATTCGGCTAAAATGTCTTTATTGTTAACCTACTGTTTGAATTCGGCAGAAATGTCTTTAATGTCGCTATTTGAAGTCGACAGAAAATGTTCTGTAGTTCTTTTTGAATTCGGCAGAAATGTTCCTGTAGTCGCTATTTGAATGTTGTAAAACTATCTGTGTAGTTGAAAATGCCAGAAGCCATCGTTGCGTGCGAAAGATTAGTTCTTTGTTCATGATTCAATATTTGACATTTTCGTGTCTTCTTGGAATGTGGCCATTTTTCCTGTGTGTGTTTATTTGTGTGTATGCGTGTGTGTACGGGCACTTGTTGTTGTTTTTCTTCACGATTCTATCACGTCAATGTGTTGTGTGACGACAACCTATCAATGTGATTTATTCTTTAAAAAAAAAAAAATATTTATATAAATGTGTTTCGTCCTTGAACGCATAGTGCCTGGGCTATCTATAACAGTGGCGATTCTCAAGCCATAACGCGCTTATTTTATCTTTCTCTCTCTTTCTTTCTCTCTCTCTCTTTTCTCTCTCTTTCTTTCTCTCTCTCTCTCTCATCTATCTTTCTATTTCTCTCCCATCTGTTAGCCATAATACGGGGTCACATCTGTTTATTCTGACGCAAACACAGAGAGAGAGAGAGAGAAAGAAAATATTTGTGTCTTCTTTAATTTGATTTTAGTTTAATCGGATTTACCCAAACGTTTTCTGTGTTGTCACAGGGAGAAAAGAAAAGAATAAATAAAAATGTAAAGAAAGATAAAAAAGAATAAGCGAGAGATAGAGATAAAAAAAAATACACGGGAAAAAAACACGAGAAATTTCTCGAGCGTTGTAGATGGCGGCCGGGAAAGGCTGAAGAGCTCCTATTCATGGGCACTCGTGGACTTCCTGTCACGGAGGGTTGATGGGAAGGAAATGATCTCGTGATGACTGCTCGCGAGGCTTGACACGTATTCAATTTGCGTCTGGAAAACTTTGGAGAGCCAGCGGAAGCACACTGACCTTCGAAATTATTGGCGGACTTTACCGAAGAAATAACAGAAGATATTGAAGTAAGAGTTATTGCTCTTTTATGGTTTATATGGTCTTTACCCAGACTGGTGTCGATCCCGGAATGTTTACATCCATACATCCAATTGTGGATACTTTCTAATCAATTAGTGGATGCCGTAAAGTCTGTTTCTAGACACAGATAGCTGGACACTTGTGGACAATGAACTTGGCACAGTTAACACTTGAATCTATGAAAGATCCACATTAGGTTAATAAAGACAGAGATTCGGTTAAATAAAAAAACATGAGTATATACACTCTCTCATTGCAGTAGTAGTAGTAAAGTATCCCGTCGGACCAAATTGATCATAGGGCCGGTGAAGCAGCATTTACCAGTCTCTGTGGCCAAGGTATACTAGGGGATTCTACGGCCAGCACAATGCCAAGCCGCCAACTAAAGTAAGGTTCCCATCAGAGCTGAGTAGACTAAGGGATACCCTAAAGTCCCATGATAAAATCCTAGCCTTCAACAGGATTCGATCCCAGGACCTCCGGTACGCCAGTCGAACGCCCTGCCGCTCGGCCCCCTTGCCCCTATCTATCTTTTACCTCAGTGTTATGTCAGAAATAGCTGGTAATCAAAACAAGTGGGTGGGGGGGGGGGCAAGTAACTATTTCCTATTGGTTTACATTGACCAAAAGTGGATTGTGTGGCCTGTGCAAAACCCTCCAGCTTACGTTTACTTTCCAGAAAGGAACTAGTTCTAGTGATAGCTGGCAGGCTATAAAATCCTTAAACCCAGAACATACAGATAGATAAATGGACAACTTTCTTGTGTCTTCGTTTTGTTTTGTTTTCGTTTCGTGATCGCCACTTACCGAAGTCAAAACAAAAAACATAAAATAGAAAAAAAAATTGTGCGCTGTTTAAAGAGAAAAGTGTTTAAAATTTCCGTTTCCCCAAACTTTTGTCTGGGTCTTGCTCTTTTCCGGATGCCTCTACACCTTACTAGGACTACATGTATAACATGTATAACATAGTGTCTTTGATTCAGCCAGCTCCATATATTATTATAGTCAATACTTTCCCTCGATAGTCGTCTATCTATGTCATCCGGGCATAGAATGGGTTCTCAGTTCTCGGTTTTCGGGCCACTGGTACTGGTTAAATAAAACTGGTACTGCAAGCCTTAGGTGAAAGTAAATGTTATAAAAGACTACTTAAACATTGGGGCAAATGTTGGACCTGGTATATTTATTCACAAGAATTTAACGTAAAGTTATTATTATATCACTTTAATTTCATCCTGATAGATAATATATTACTGGATTGGTGTAAGTAAAGTAAAGTACCCAAATTGATCCATAGGTCCGATGAAGCAGCGTTCAACACTTTCTGTGGCCACAGCATACTAGGTGATTGTGTGGCCAGTACTATGCACAACCGCCTTTACTTTACCCAAACTAAGGTCAGGTATCCTATGAGAGCTGGGTAGACTCAGGGACACCATCCAGACCCGGGAAAAAGTCCTAGCCTGCACCAGGATTCGAACCCGGGACCTTCGGCTCGCCAGTCGAACGCGATGCCGGTACAGTTCCGCCATGTTGATTACCGCAACTATGCATTCGCGTCTTTCTGCACCTTTCTGCGCCTTTCCGCTAAAAAGAGTGCCATGTTCGGCCTAGGTTTGCTCAACACGACGTGCAAACCTCCAACCATGGTTCGCGATCCATTCCAACCCGAGATCGCCAAACCCAAGACCGGCAGGTTAATACGGAGAACGGTTCGGGTAGGATCGACGATCTGGTTTGCGAACCTAGGGTTTGGCCCGGTTAAGAAAGGCCTTTAGGGTTCGGAGAACAAACACACTTGTACTACGTAGCACTGCTAAATCACCATGAAGGTTCGGTGCAAACTGTTGACCGTGCCCACCCACTCTTTCCTCCTCTTTAATCCTGGGGGATTATTTTTCAAACTTTATCTTACCTTATACATTGCAGACGTTCCTTCTATAAAGAATATTATTGTGTCCTACGTTCATCCGTGGTCCGAGTCTAGTCTTGCATTTTTATTAATGTTTTAAATTATGTTAAGTTACTGGTTTTCCTGATTTGTTCAGGCAACCCTTTCCATGCCCGAATGCCACTCGAGAAGAAAGAGTACTTATATGCATTTGTTCTCGCATAAGGAATAAGGAAAGTGTTTTTGTCTTTATGTTTATATGAGCTTTGCAACAGGTTGTCGTTGGGTTGTATTTCTAAATTAGAGTTTAATGCTTTATGTATTATAATAAACTTTCAGATTCCATAAGCCAAACAAACATTTTACGCAAATTATTGTAATTGTGTAAAAATAGTATTCCCTGTCCTAAGTAATTAAGTCATTAGAATAGATAAATATTTCATGTGCTTTACATGTACTAAAACAAAAAAAAAGCTACAACCATAACCTTTTTATTAATGTAATAATTAAATCTAGACCATATTATTATTTTTCTTTGTTTATTTTTCTTTTGTTTTAAGATGTTTTTAATTACAGTTTTACTTCAGAATTTTGTTTGTTAAATCCAATAGCACAAAATAAGTTCGAAGTGTCAAGAGAAATCTAAATCCCTCTAGAGCACAGTTATAAGTACCGGTAGTGATAACACACACAATATTGATATTATAAGAGAACTAATACTAATTAAATATATCTATCAAAATTATTTTTTTTCCCTTAGATATTCACAAACTTCTCTCAATATTTTTAGCCAGTTATGTTCCAAGCCTAACTCCTCCATAGCCAGACTAGCTTTAACCGTTCTGCCGTCCTGCATTTTCTTTCTACAATCAATCCAGTTTTAATCAATATTAGCGACGGAATCTCTCCCTGGCCAGGTCGCTCAGAGTTGCCCGGTAAGCAAATCAAAGGCCAATTTTGGGGCTAATAGCTCCAGACTTGCCAATTTCCGGTGTCTTCTGGCCACTCGTTTTTACGACATTTTAGCGATGTCCGGGCTAGTTAGTATGAGTGCTTACAGCCAAAAATAAAAATATCAGCCGTTGTTTATGTGGATGGGTGGTCAAGTTCGTATGAGTAATATAGAAATATATATTATTTTATGTAGGCGTTTATTCATTATAGCGCATACATATAAACTGTAATAAAAGGAGAAACAAAAAATGGCGAGTGTAACAAAATGTACTTAGGGAAATGTTAACGTGAGCTTTATGCCCCTGGATATTCTTTCCCTCAAACTACTGATCGACCTACTGTGTATCGCTGCCCAGTCTGTTGTTTTCTTTATACTCTTTGTGTAATGTACAATGTTTTGTTGTTGTCAGTGTAATGTTTATCTCGCTCTATTTCTTTAATAGCACATAACTTTTTGAATTGACACATAATTGACTATGGGTCAACTATAGAGAAATTAAAATAAGGGAGAAAAAAAGCAGCTTGTGAAATGACTATAGTCCGGGCTGAAACTTTATAAAGGCTACGCAACCTCTTGTACACGTCTGTATTGATTCTGTGCTTGCTGCTATGCTCAACACAACCTGTACAGTCTATCTTGTAGCACTGACACGAATTTGTCCTTTCAGACAGCTAATATTTGGGCAGAGACAAAGTTTTCAGTTAAATACGCCGATCTTACTATGCCGTTTGTTGTTTTCGTTTCTGTCTATATCAACGATTGTAGAAACTAATTGTAGGTTACGAAATAAATCATGCAGAATTTGTTTGTTTAATGCCTTTTTTCAGTATTTGGTTCTCTCGTGTTATTAGTTGTTCGTTTTGAGTTGTTGTTTTCTTTTTCATACATTTTCATCACAACCTATTCACTTGAAAATAATATTGTGTTATGTTTAAAATACAAATTAATAATTCACAAAGGAAAGCATGCCCATGAAATTAAAAAAAGAAAAAAAAAACTACAAAGAGTGAGTACACAACAGTATAGAGTGAGTACACAACAGCATAGAGTGATTACAAAACAGCATAGAGTGAGTACACAACAGCATAGAGTGAGTACACAACAGTATAGAGTGAGTACACAACAGCATAGAGTGAATACAAAACAGTATAGAGTGAGTACACAACAGCATAGAGTGAATACAAAACAGTATAGAGTGAGTACACAACAGCATAGAGTGAATACAAAACAGTATAGAGTGAGTACACAACAGCATAGAGTGAGTACACAACAGTATAGAGTGAGTACACAACAGCATAGAGTGAATACAAAACAGTATAGAGTGAGTACACAACAGCATAGAGTGAATACAAAACAGTATAGAGTGAGTACACAACAGCATAGAGTGAATACAAAACAGTATAGAGTGAGTACACAACAGCATAGAGTGAGTACAAAACAGCATAGAGTGAGTACACAACAGTATAGAGTGAGTACACAACAGCATAGAGTGAATACAAAACAGTATAGAGTGAGTACACAACAGCTAGAGTGAGTACACAACAGCATAGAGTGAGTACACAACAGCATAGAGTGAGTACACAACAGCATAGAGTGAGTACACAACAGAATAGCGTGAGTACAAAACAGAATAGAGTGAGTACAAAACAGCATAGAGTGAGTACAAAACAGCATAGAGTGAGTACACAACAGCATAGAGTGAGTACACAACAGTATAGAGTGAGTACACAACAGCATAGATTGAGTACAAAACAGCATAGAGTGAATACAAAACAGTATAGAGTGAGTACACAACAGCATAGAGTGAGTACAAAACAGTATAGAGTGAGTACAAAACAGTATAGAGTGAGTACACAACAGCATAGAGTGAGTACACAACAGCATAGAGTGAGTACACAACAGCATAGAGTGAGTACACAACAGCATAGAGTGAGTACACAACAGCATAGAGTGAGTACACAACAGCATAGAGTGAGTACACAACAGCATAGAGTGAGTACACAACAGCATAGAGTGAGTACACAACAGCATAGAGTGAGTACACAACAGCATAGAGTGAGTACACAACAGCATAGAGTGAGTACACAACAGCATAGAGTGAGTACACAACAGCATAGAGTGAGTACACAACAGCATAGAGTGAGTACACAACAGCATAGAGTGAGTACACAACAGAATAGCGTGAGTACAAAACAGAATAGAGTGAGTACAAAACAGCATAGAGTGAGTACAAAACAGCATAGAGTGAGTACACAACAGCATAGAGTGAGTACACAACAGCATAGAGTGAGTACACAACAGCATAGAGTGAGTACACAACAGCATAGAGTGAGTACACAACAGCATAGAGTGAGTACACAACAGCATAGAGTGAGTACACAACAGCATAGAGTGAGTACAAAACAGCATAGAGTGAGTACAAAACAGCATAGAGTGAGTACAAAACAGCATAGAGTGAGTACAAAACAGCATAGAGTGAGTACAAAACAGCATAGAGTGAGTACAAAACAGCATAGAGTGAGTACAAAACAGAATAGAGTGAGTAGAAAACAGAATAGAGTGAGTACAAAACAGCATAGAGTGAGTACACAACAGCTTAGAGTGAGTACAAAACAGCTTAGAGTGAGTACAAAACAGCTTAGAGTGAGTACAAAACAGCTTAGAGTGAGTACACAACAGCTTAGAGTGAGTACACAACAGCATAGAGTGAGTACAAAACAGAATAGAGTGAGTACAAAACAGAATAGAGTGATTACAAAACAGCATAGAGTAACAACAAAACGGCATAGAATAACCAAATAACAGCATAGAGTGAGCACACAACAGCTTAGAGTGATTACAAAACAGCATAGAGTGAATACAAAACGGCATAGAGAGAGTACACAACAGCATAGAGTGAGTACAAAACAGAATAGAGTGAGTACAAAACAGCATAGAGTAACAACAAAACGGCATAGAATAACCAAATAACAGCATAGAGTGAGTACACAACAGCTTAGAGTGATTACAAAACAGCATAGAGTGAATACAAAACGGCATAGAGAGAGTACAAAACGGCATAGAGAGAGTACAAAACGGCATAGAGTGAGTCTTAAACGGCATAGAGTGAGTGAACAAGAGAGTGAGTGAACTACACCATAGATTGAGTATACAACAGCCTAGAGTGAGTGCACATCCGAATCAATCCCAGGTAACACCATTAAATCCGCAAACATTAAAGGCCATGAATATTTTAGAACGAGGCTTTTGCCGCCATTGATGATCGTAGCTGGCGGATCGTCATGGTACATAACGCAGCAGGGCCTGTGTGTGTGTGTGTGTGTCGTCTGTGTACAAGTGTGTGTGTTGTGTATGTGTGCGTCTCGTGTGTTTAATGAAACGTTAAGCCGTTTAAGCTTTTTAGCTCTCATCGTTTCCGTATTGATTCATAATTGTATAGTGGGCTTTGATCTCGCCGGTTGCATTGGCCATATTGGTTGAAAGTCAGGGGGAGAAATTGAGAATGGAGGGGAGAGGGAGGGTGTGAAAGGTGTCAGTAAAGTGTTTTTCCCTCACACCTCTGTGCACAAATTAGAGATTTGTACATGACGCGTGTAAGAGGCACGATGGAGGCAGCGCGTTCCACTGGCGAACTGAAGGTCCTGGGCTTGAATCCTGGTGGAGGTGGAGGCTATGATTTTTGTCCCGGGGACTGGAGGGTGACCCTGAGTCTACCCAGCTTCTGATTGGAACCTGACTTTAGTTGGCGGCTTGGCATTGTGTTGGCCACACAGTATGCCTTGTTTACAGAAACTGGTGATAGCTGCTTCATCTGCACTGGTGATAGCTGCTTCATCTGCACTGGTGATAGCTGCTTCATCTGCACTGTGGATCAATTTGGTTCGACGATATTGTTTAACATGTCGCGTATGGGGCATGATGGGCGCAGCGCGTTCGAATCATTGTGAGGACTAGGATTTGTTCCCGAATCGGGTGAATGTCCCTGGTTCTACCCAGCTCTGGTGGGTACCTGACAATAGGTGGGGGTAAAGTAAAGGCGGTCGGGCATTGTGCTGGCCACACAATCCACTAGTATGCCGTGACATACTAGAAACTGGTTAAACTGGAGAAAAGTACATGTCGCACCGGCTAAAGAGTTGTACACAATCATAAGACATTTTATTGCTATAGGAGACAGAACAGTTTTCGATATCTGAGAGAGATGATATTTCTCGCTTTATGACACAGAAGACGTTTCTCGCTTTATGACACAGAATACATTTTTCGCTTTATGACACAGAAGACATTTCTCGCTTTATGACACAGAAGACATTTCTCCCTGTATAAGACGGAAAACATTTCTCGCTGTATAAGACGGAAGACATTTCTCCCTGTATAAGACGGAAGACATTTCTCGCTTTATGACACAGACGACATTTCTCCCTGTTTAAGACGGAAGACATTTCTCGCTGTATAAGACGGAAGACATTTCTCTCTGTATAAGATAAGACGGAAGACATTTCTCGCTTTATAACACAGAAGACATTTATCCCTGTATAAGACGGAAGACTTCTGTGGCTGTACAAGACGCCTGGCCAACATGACAAGAGAACATTTCAATAGACTTGAGTTCAATAAGGAAATACACAATAATATAATCTCAATAATCTGCTCGCGACATTTGTTTTGCTGTCGTTGTTGTTTCTCTTGTTGTTTATTTTGTTGTGTTTGATTTGTAATTGTGTCCCCTTCTCGTTGCTTATCATGAGTCAGACAGACAGTTTTAATTCTTTCTTTCTTTAGCGACGCTTTGAGTCGAGGCTGTTTGCTTAGCGGGATTGGGAATTGGGGTGGCGGCTGTTCAGAGAACTAGTGTGGGTGGGGTTTAGGATGAGGGGTGTCGGGCGCTGCTTCTTCTAAGCCATGAATGCCAGGGCGGACGGCTGACTAATCCCGTATGTAATATTAGGATACATGATTCTGGTGTAGATGTTTCAAGGGTTTATATGTCACCGAAAGGAAAACAAACCCTTGGGATTGTGTCGTGCGCCCATTGTGTGCTTGCTTTCATACATGTATTATGTGTATGTATGCGCGCGTGGGTGCTTGTGTTGGATTTGACAAAACTGAAATATTCCCCAAATATCGTTTGTTTTTATTTGTTTCCTTGGATTCAAATATTACACTTTTTTTTATTTATATTATTTATTTTTTTTATTATTATTTTCTTCATAAAATCAGATTTTCTTATTCTGGTTGGCCTTGTCTCAAGGGCGATAACGAGACATTGCACGGAAGACTAGAGTTAACTCCCCTGACATGCGTGCATGTTCCCCGCCAAATTCCAAGATAAACTTTATCCACTCCGCTTCGTCTCTTCAGATCAAAACTTTTTTTCTTCTCTTTCTCACAGTTCGCCCCTACTCCCTTTCTGTTCACCACCCCTTTGTTTATTCCGTGGCCATTTAAAATCAAACCCAGATAGCCCATAGCTTCAATTCTATTTAATTTTTGTTTTGTTTTCTAACTCTCTTTAAAAAATCTCTTCAGCAACTACGGGTGCTTTATGCTCGATGCATATCTCTTTGGACATTTTCGCAGCCACGCGAGACTTTAGGATTGTGGGGAGGGGAGAAGGCACCCATTGTCTATCTTAGGCATCAAATCAAATTTTATTTTATTTCCCGATGAACTGCTTAATTAGTCAGATTTTATTCCTATCCGATTTTTTTTGTTTTCCTGTAAGTTCATCAGAAATACATACATTGACCTAATCAAAACGTCATAAGAATCTCAGTTTGTTTGTATCTAGGTCTTCATGCACTAGATCTTAACATCCACAATCCACACACACACACACACACACACACATGCACTGCCCACCTTCACGCCCAACACACACAGAGTTACAAGTGAACATGTTTGTCCTTATTGTGTTGTCGTAGAGCTACACGCATGTCATTATTGTGTAGAGTGTAGAGGTACTGTTGAACATGTTCAACACCAACACAAACAATACACTCACGTTCATCTTTAACTCTACAACACTTGAACAGTTCAGTATTGCTGTTTATTGTTTTGAAAGGCTATATTTGAACCAATGGTTTCTGGTGGCCTGAGGGAATGGTCGTAAACAAATGTTAATTGGAGCTTTGTTCAGTTGTTTTGTTTTCCTATGTGTTGTTTGTTTGTATTTTGTTTCTGTCGTTAGCTTGCTTGCTTGCTTGCTTGTCTGTTAGTTTAAAGAATTTTGGATGACAAAAACAAGCAAAAACTTATTTCAATTCTAAGACTTGACGTGATTTTGTAGTAATGAAATGGTAGTCGTATGAAATAGAAATGCAGTGGTTCTCAACCTGTGAAAAGCGTAAGCAGTGGCGGTACTAGGCGGTTCGATTTTTACGGGGTACTCAGAAATAACATACTTTACTTACGGAAAACTAATAACACGTGAACGCGGGTGTGGGGGTAGGGTATAACAATAATGGACAAATAATGTTGTTGTAGCTGTTAGGATTAGGAGCCGTCAAAAAAATGTTGACCCATCTCCGAGTCTAAATACTTCTGATTCGCAGCTCCGATTGAAAATGTCCCTAAGTTTCAAGATTCACTCCCAACAACCTGTAAACAACAACAAGAAGAAATAGTGTAGGCTATATTAATGTTTATGTATAAGGTAAACAGGTTTGAGTATGTCTGTGATAATTATTAAGACTCGATTCTGTGTGTGATTTGAGTCTCCGGGCCAAAACATCGATGAGTTTTATTGCTTTAGAAAACAACAACTAAACCCATCAATTTGTTATGTATTTAATTGAAACGACAATAACAATAACGACAATAACAATACGTCAAAATTGGCAGGAGCTCGTGTGGGCAGATAACTGGACACCAAGCTAAGAACTGAAAGGTGAGATCTTGGATGATTATAATGGGAGAGAAAAAACAAAGGGATGTTCTTATCCAAACTAAGGGGGATAATTTTCCTTGAAACCAGAGACTAGGAAGATAAACCTTGTAAGCCATTTCTCTGTTGTTTAGTTCTCAAAGTAAAGTATGAACTGTTCAGATTTCATTTGGAAACCAGATAGAAAGATAGACATTTTCCCTTAATAATATTTGATTTTAGTGTTGTTTTTATGTTTGTTGCTTTTTTTTTTATATTTTATGTCAAAGTAAAGTTAGTTTACTTTCATCTAATTCAATATGTTTGGGGTTCTAGTTTACTTTCATCTAATTCAATATGTTTGGGGTTCTAGTTTACTTTCATCTAATTCAATATGTTTGGGGTTCTAGTTTACTTTCATCTAATTCAATATGTTTGGGGTTCTAGTTTACTTTCATCTAATTCAATATAATTAGTCTACATTTCCAAATGATACTTCTCTCCCTTCGGATGTCTGGAATGTGCCGTGGCAAAATGGATTGCTTTATTTAGACTCAACTGTTTGGTTTATTCTTTTTGTTCTCATTACTCCTGGTCTACAGTAAACTTACTCGAAGGTTGTTTGTTTTTTACAGGTTGAAATGGGGGAAATGGTATTAGAAAGGGAAATGTGCCTAATTATTATATCATTCTTTTTATCAAAGTCTACGTAATTTAAAAAAAAAAGAAAACAAAAAAACAACATTCCAATAAAAATCAACCACAACAATATAGAACGTGGTATTAACATTAAGAATTGTGAATCTCGTTTTGAAGTGGTTGCGGAAAGACTAGATCTAGTTATTTTATAATAACTGCAGTGTTTGCAAGGGGCATACACATTGCTATGCAGGGATCATATGGGTAAGGAAAGTTTGGGAAAATGAGTGGATTTTTTTTTACAATTGAAAGATAGGGAAAATAGATCAACAGTTGGTAAATATTTCTGAATTTTGCTATAATAAACAAAGCAGCCTGAAAAATTAAAATATAGATTAACAAACAACAGCTCATATCGTTTTAAGGTTTTATTTTGTTGCTATGTTCCATAATTATTGCTATGAGTTATGTGAGAGCCTTTCTAAAAAGAAAACATTCCATAATAAAATTTCAGTTTGGACTATTCATTTGTTATTATTGTTGTTATAAATGGTTACAATAAATATTTGATTTAATATTTTTGTTTACAATACATACACGCCTAATGCATTGTCCACAAACAGCGCATTATCCCATCAAATCAAGCAATCACTTCAGGCACAAATTCGCAACATTACACCAATAACTGATTTTATGTCTTTATGTTCCATTTCCACTCCAGCTAGCATCCAAGTAAGATCAAATGAAACATTTAACAGTTAAAAATGGCGTCCACCATAACAATAATTTATTCCTACTGTATATTGAACTATAATTTTATACCAGACATAACATTTCTTTCTCACAGTTGATTGATCGTGTTATAAAAAATCAATCTTCACTTATTGGACTCAATCAAAAACCATTTTTTGTTCAAGTGTAGACTATCTACTTTCTAAGTCTTGGACCTAACTACTGATTAGAGTTCAGTTCTATGTTGAGTCTGTGGTAGTTATGTTTAGTTTTGTTGTTTTTATGATAGAAGAGTTATTTCCCCATGACAATTATTTGTTTACTTCCGCCAACATTGATAATAGATTTTCCTCCAGTGTAATTTTTTCTTTACCCCGGGCCATCCGTTGAAATATGATAGTGTATGGGAAGGGAGGAGGGAGGGTGTTGGGTTTAAAACTGTTTTGTTTTATGGCATACGAGATTATACCCTTTCTATACGGTTTAGTTCTAGTCTACGAGTAGTATTTTATCATGTAGGCTCTATGCTTGTTTAGTTCTTGTCTACGGGTTGTATGTTATCATGTAGGCTCTATGCTTGTTTAGTTCTTGTCTACGGGTTGTATGTTATCATGTAGGCTCTATGCTTGTTTAGTTCTTGTCTACGAGATGTATTTTATCATGTGGGCTCTATGCTTGTTTAGTTCTTGTCTACGGGTTGTATGTTATCATGTAGGCTCTATGCTTGTTTAGTTCTTGTCTACGAGATGTATGTTATCATGTAGGCTCTATGCTTGTTTAGTTCTAGTCTACGAGTTGTATGTTATCATGTAGGCTCTATGCTTGTTTAGTTCTTGTCTACGAGTTGTATGTTATCATGTAGGCTCTATGCTTGTTTAGTTCTTGTCTACGAGTTGTATGTTATCATGTAGGCTCTATGCTTGTTTAGTTCTTGTCTACGAGATGTATGTTATCATGTAGGCTCTATGCTTGTTTAGTTCTAGTCTACGAGTTGTATGTTATCATGTAGGCTCTATGCTTGTTTAGTTCTTGTCTACGAGATGTATGTTATCATGTAGGCTCTATGCTTGTTTAGTTCTAGTCTACGAGTTGTATGTTATCATGTAGGCTCTATGCTTGTTTAGTTCTTGTCTACGAGTTGTATGTTATCATGTAGGCTCTATGCTTGTTTAGTTCTAGTCTACGGGTTGTATGTTATCATGTAGGCTCTATGCTTGCTTACTTTCTTTACGAGTGCTTACCTTTTACGTAATTAGTTCCCTGAACAAGTTCGGAAAAACTAACAGTCTAGTATCATTAAAAACATTTTTCAAAATGCAAGATTAAGCTCAAAATAACGTAAAACCCAATAATCTAATGTTTAAAAGGAGCGTCTGTAAATTAATAAGATCAGAAACGATAAAAAAAACAGAAGTGTTTCACTATAAGTTATTTAAATAAAAATATTGTAATAACTTCTGTGTTGTGAAATGAAAACAATTCTAGATATCTTCAAATGGATGCAATGTTAAATAGATTTTACTGGCCCGAAGACAAAAATTTAACAATTATTGTAATCACACAGTAATTAAAAGTCTGCCATGTTTATGACCTAGTTTATCAACATGTACGTTCTGCTGCTTAACGTTTATCTCTGCAGAAGTTAACAGTTCAAGGGCGTCTCCACTGAAGGGGGTTAAAGAGAACACTGCAAATGTATCTCCTTGTTTTAAATTTATAGACAGATTGTTAATTTTGTTTTGGCTTCCGAACTTTAAAATTATGTTATTGTCTCTTATAATTCCACTGTTATGTACTATTTATGTCTATTTAAATGTGACTTCCAACGTCATGCTAAATGTTTCATATTCTATTATATTGACACATCCCAAGCCTCCCTTCCTCCCGTTTATATGTAAGCCCATGTTCCTTATATGGAGCGCGATAGCCTATTGGCGCTTGGTCTGCTGTACCGAAGGTCCCAAGTTCGAGTCCCGGTGAAGGCTGTGATTTTTGTTCCTTCTGATCTTCGGGATTTTTCAGAGCTTTCCCAGATCCGATGGGTACTTGACATTTGATGGGGTAAAAGTAAAGGCGGCTGGGCATTGTGCTGACCGTGGTCTCAGAAACTTGTCACCGCTGCTCCGCTTGTCTCATACATCATCATGCTTTTATTGGAAAACTTTACATGTTCCTTATACTATTTGTGTATATTTGTTTGGAGCTAGTAAACGTATACAGCGTCATTATGTTTTACATCCTACATTTCCATTGTTTCAGTTGAACAGAAAGCTCATTGAGAAAATCAATCTTGGTGGAACAGAAGCTGTGCTGAAAGGTGAGACAACTCCCTTTTGTTTACATTACATTAAGGTTAGAATCATGTCAGCAAACTATTGATTTCAAAACTAATTCTCAGAGTCTTCAAACTTTTTTTTCCTTCTTTACTTGTTTGTAAATTTGATGTTGTTTAAATAAAAATATATATATATGGCCTGGGGAGATGTCCATCTGTCTTCAGTGGCTACCTGACATTAGGAAAGCAAAGGCGGCTGGACATTGTGTTGGCTTAACAATCCCCTTGTATACTGTTGGCCAACGAAATGTGTAATCTGCCTCTTCACAGACGTATAGGTCAAATTGGTCTGCCGGGAGTACAAATATATATAGCTAGGGAGATGGAATGACAGAGAGAGAGAGAGAGACAGAGAGAGTTAGGTTGTAAGTTGAGAGATGGACAGATTGAGACACTGAGGAGAAATAACGTCGTGAGGAGTGAGAGATATAGAGTGAAATAAAGTGGGCTAGGAAAATTATAAAGAGATTGATAGAGAGAGTGAGAGAGAGACATAAAGAGATTGATGGAGATAGAGAGAGAGAGAGACATAAAGAGATTGATGGAGATAGAGAGAGAGAGAGAGACATAAAGAGAAAGAGAAGGTAAGGATATGGTGAGAGTTTTGAGTATAAGGAGAGGAGTAGAATAAAAGAAAGTCGGAGAAGAGATGAAAATTTACTTTCAACATTGAATTTATGAACAATATCACTTAGTGAATGTGAGAGACCATTAAATGGTATAGAACAATACACAAACATTAAAGTTTATTTTGACCACAGAAATAGAACACAACACACACGCATTATAAATCGCCCTCTTCACCCCTCAAACACAAACTGTTGTTTATTTCTTTTGATGGGAAAAACTTCCAAGAAAATAATTTTATCATAATGGCCGGGTGATTTTTTTCTTCAATCACTTTTGTGTTGTTATAGTCATTAAAATATGGCTCTAAGCCTTTGACGTTGTCACAATTTACCATCTAAATCAAGCTCCCGCCTCCCCCCCTCCCCTTTTCCCCAGAATGCGTCTCCTAGGACGCGGAGCGGTTGCTAGGGAAGGGAGGTAAATTATTGACCACAAGCAGCTCGGCTTAAGTAATAAAATTGCAAAAAAAAAAAAAAAAAAACGAAAACAACGAGGTCAACGCCAGGGGAAGAAACTAACGGGGGCAGTTATTCTAGTGGTCTCCCCTTGATATAAAGTCATTCACTGAGAGAATTCTAAAATGGCCGCTGTTGTTGTGTTTTTTGTGGTTAGTTGTTGCTTTTGTTTTTTCTCTTTCTCCTTGATGTAAATTTTTAAACGTGTTCTCCTTTATGAGTGAGTTCCAACTCGTCGTATCAACATAAAAGTACCAGGTTCTCTAGGTTTACAGTTGAATTTCTTTTTCTTGTTCTAAGGTACTGTGGCTCAATTATTTACAACCATCTGAGGAACGCCCCTGCCACCACACCACCCCCGCCTCTGCCCCCCCCCCCCCGATACTCTTACCCAATACATGTGTGGGACTTTTAAATTTTGGACGTTTTGAGTCTAAAGACCAAGAAACTGGAGGGGGTTGTGAAAATAGTGTCCTCGTTACTTGAACATAATAATATGTGTATGTAATATATTTCTGACCTGAAATTCTGAGATGGCTCACACACAGTAAGGCTTGTCACGGCGCGGAGCGAAACCCCGTGACGAAAACGCAATGGTCCGTGACGACGTGAAAGGAGCAGCTGGAGCAAAGCCGTGGCAATGGGTACTTAACGATGACTAACTACAGGAAACTGTAATTAATTAGCTGGCTTCAACTGTTGTGAACTGTGACACTTTTCACCCCTTAGCAACGTGTACCAGCGTGTGAGAACTTGTCCCAAACTGTGACAACTTGCACCAAAATGTGACCACTTACACCAAAATGTGACCACTTACACCACACTATGACAACTTACACCAAAATGTGACCACTTACACCAAAATGTGACCACTTATACCAAAATGTGACCACTTACACCAAAATGTGACCACTTACACCAAAATGTGACCACTTACACCAAACTATGACAACTTACACCAAAATGTGACAACTTGCACCAAACTGTGACAATTTACTCCAAAATGTGACCACTTACACCAAAATGTGACAACTTACACCAAAATGTGACAACTTACACCAAAATGTGACAACTTACACCAAACTGTGACAACTTACACCAAACTGTGACAACTTACACCAAACTGTGACAACTTACACCAAAATGTGACAACTTACACCAAAATGTGACAACTTACACCAAAATGTGACAACTTACACCAAACTGTGACAACTTACACCAAACTGTGACAACTTACACCAAACTGTGACAACTTCCAATGTGAATATCACTGAGCGACAATGTGAACCAAATCTATGACAATATTGTATGCAACTTTGAACAGTTTTACTCACCTGTGACAAATGACAATGCTGACTATCCGATACCCAGTGTGGTTTAATGTACTCATGACAAGTCCACACTAGATTGTCAGTCGCGAATCAAATTTATTATGAGTCCAACTGTAATTTGACATCAACATTTCCCATGGGACTGACTTAAACCTATATCCACATTCAAAAGAAAGTCATATGGTTTTCTCCGATAGAATACTTCTAGTAGAAACAAATCTCTAATTCAGGCTGATCTAATTCAAACTTTCACTCAATCAATATATTTTTTTTAAATCTCTTTTATTTCTGTATGTCCAATAACTGTTGTAAACAATCACTGCCATCTTCCATCCCCCCCCCCTGTGTGTGTGTGTGTCATGACAGAGACTGACAGAAAGCTTAATATAGGCAGCCAGAGTTGATGAATCTGTCACATGCTTTTAGCTTAAATTACTTTATCTCTCGCTTCATTCTTTTCTTTTCTGTATGCTCGATTCATCTCATGGGAGGGAGATTGGGCGGTAGTCTTTTCTTCTGGGTGGAATAGAGAGAGAGAGAAAACACACACACACACAAGTAGAGTTACTTTCAAGATTTGACTATCTTCTTCATGGAGGTCATGACCTTTACAGGTTGAAATTATTATTAAATGTGACCCGGGAAGTGCTTCCTTCATCTTGCTTGTGTGCCAGATTACTTGAGTGAAGAAAGAAGTGATATTAAAGAAAGTGCAACAATGCAATAGGGCGTTTGCAATCACTTGACAAAAAGCACGTGATTTGTGTTTACTTTCTGTAATGGTGTACAAGAAATAATGGCCGCTGTATTAATAAAGTTTCATATAGGCTCGAGCTTTTTTTAAATGATGTGTTGTGTTTTAAGTCTTATTAAGATTTAAGCTGTATTATGTATGTTAAATAAAATAGGCTATTTTATTATTATCATAGACATAGATCATAGACGATGTGAGCCTAATAGTGACTTGACTAGATAGCCTATTCACCAACATTATCACTAGACATCGTAGCCTAGCCTACGAAACATTAAAAGTGTAGGCCTATAAAGTGAAATTGAAAGTGTAAATAGGTCTAGCCGGCCCTAGCCTAATCACATTAATCAATTAATCTACAGTACTACTATTTACCTCCTTATTTTTTAGTAGGATAGCCAATATTCAGATGTGAATTTTGCATGATAAAGAAGTACTTCACTTTCACCACGTTACATTTGTACCTCAAGTGGGTTCTTATATTTACACAAATACGTCACTAAAAAAAGAGTAAAAACATAAACCACGCCCACTGAGAACGCTCTATTAAGCATAAACTACAGACTAAAGTGCACACCAAAGATACATACATAAAGTGCACACAACAGATAAAAATACACATAACAAATAAAAGTGCACACAATAGACAAAAGTACACATCACAGATAAAAGTGCACATTATAGACGAAAAAGCACATCAAAATACAAAACAACACATACTGTACACAAAACAACACAGACTACACAAAACAACACATATTGTACATAAAACAACACATATTGTACACAAAACAACACATACTGTACACAAAACAACACATACTGTACACAAAACAACACATATTGTACATAAATCAACACAGACTGTACACAAAACAACACATACTGTACACAAAACAACACATACTGTACACAAAACAACACATATTGTACACAAAACAACACATATTGTACACAAAACAACACATATTGTACACAAAATAACACATATTGTACACAAAACAACACATACTGTACACAAAACAACACATACTGTACACAAAACAACACATTTTGTACATAAAACAACACATATTGTACATAAAACAACACATATTGTACACAAAACAACACAGACTGTACACAAAACAACACAGACTGTGCACAAAACAACACATATTGTACACAAAACAACACAGATTGTACACAAAACAACACAGATTGTACACAAAACAACACAGATTGTACATAAAACAACACAGATTGTACACAAAACAACACAGATTGTACACAAAACAACACAGATTGTACACAAAACAACACAGATTGTACACAAAACAACACAGATTGTACACAAAACAACACAGATTGTACACAAAACAACACAGATTGTACACAAAACAACACAGATTGTACACAAAACAACACAGATTGTACACAAAACAACACAGATTGTACACAAAACAACACAGATTGTGCACAAAACAACACAGATTGTACACAAAACAACACAGATTGTACACAAAACAACACAGACTGTACACAAAACAACACAGACTGTGCACAAAACAACACATATTGTACACAAAACAACACAGATTGTACACAAAACAACACAGATTGTACACAAAACAACACAGATTGTACATAAAACAACACAGATTGTACACAAAACAACACAGATTGTACACAAAACAACACAGATTGTACACAAAACAACACAGATTGTACACAAAACAACACAGATTGTACACAAAACAACACAGATTGTACACAAAACAACACAGATTGTACACAAAACAACACAGATTGTACATAAAACAACACAGATTGTACACAAAACAACACAGATTGTACACAAAACAACACAGATTGTACACAAAACAACACAGATTGTACACAAAACAACACAGATTGTACACAAAACAACACAGATTGTACACAAAACAACACAGATTGTACACAAAACAACACAGATTGTACACAAAACAACACAGATTGTACACAAAACAACACAGATTGTACACAAAACAACACATATTGTACACAAAACAACACATATTGTACACAAAACAACACCGGCTGTACAAAACAAGACCAAACTCTCAGCCATTGAATAGATTATTAAATGGTTCGCTTATTGTGTAGAGAAATTATGCTAATGATATTTACATTCTTCCTCACCCACCTGGTGATCAATTTCTCGCTTTGTTTTACACTTTACAGTTTACACTATCCGCTATTGGTCTAGTATCCCTCCCCAAATAACGGTACAGTTCAACGCTCCATTGTCATAGCGGTGATGAAGCCAAGTTGAAATGACACAATGATGAGTAGACATTGAAAACTCTTGTTGTTTCAGTAGTGTAGGATGATGTGTATTCAGAGTTCCCATTGTGATGGTGGAGATGAAGGAAATAGAACAGTTGTTGGATAAAATCTAGAGGAGACACAGAATGCATGCATTTAACAAAAGTAATGGTATTGAACTAGTAGCAGAGTGAGAGTAGAAGTGTTAAGTTAGAAAGACAGAGAGATATTTGGATTATATCTTCTGTTTTATATGTATCATAATGATGTATGCCATGTCATAGTTTTCTCCTGCAACTCTACATACCCCACAACATCCCAAACGTTAATCAGCATCAGTTTCTAATGAAATGTACAACCGTCTTGGGAAGGGGGAGGGAGCCAATTCGAGTAATAACAAGATCTGCAACCAAAGATTCTGTCCCCTTGCTCAATTTCAACCTAAGCTTTAGAATAAAGGTTTTAATTTGATTCACTGATCAATGGTGGAAACTTCAATCAATTGTATATTTTATTTTATTTTTCATTTTTTTTAAATAAAAAATAAACTTTTATCCAGCAAAATGATTACCGGTCATTATTCTTAAGAATTCAGTTTAAAAACAAACACAGCACTGACATTATAGTGGACGGGTAGCCCAAACAACGACACTGCAGGCTCAAAGAACATTTCAATGAGTAGTCGAAAAAATGACAACAGTGTCCCATGTTATTCATCCATGCCACTCACCAGTGTCCCTTAACTAAACAATGTCTACCTAAATTATCATCTTGCCAACGTTCACTTACAATTTCCACTCAACAATGTCTACTCACAGTGTCCACTCTTCAATGTCCCTTCACCAATGTCTACTCTGCAATGTCTCTTCACCAATGTCCACTCTTCAATGTCCCTTCACCAATGTCCACTTTCCAACGGCTACTCACCATAGTCATAACCTTAAAAGCTTGATGCGCAAAGAATGTATTAAGAACTGTCATTGTTTACAGACCAACTTATCCTAATATATTCCACTTCTGGATTCTTACCAAAGACTAGTGTTGAGCTCTGTTAACACAAATCTACCAAATACTGTCATTGAGTAGACCTGCCCCCCCTCCTCCTCACTATATCGAGACTGCTACATACAATACATGTTATAAAAATCTACTTTCAGCCTGTCTAGAGAATAATGTTTCACGTTTAGTCTACACCAGTACATACAACGTCGTCTATGGTGGGGAAGAAATATACAACGGGGATGAAAGCTGTCCATATCTCTCTGATGACAAGGTAACATATATACTTACATACTATAGAACATAGTTTGTTATATACCTAGTGTGTACTTAGATACCATGGACAAAGTGTGTACATTAAGAAAACAAAAGGGAAGAAAGCTGTCCATATCTCTCTGATAACAAGGTAACATATATACTTACATACTATAGAACATAGTTTGTTATATACCTAGTGTGTACTTAGATACCATGGACAAAGTGTGTACATTAAGAACACAAAGGGGAAGAAAGCTGTCCATATCTCTCTGATGACAAGGTAACATATACTATTGGACGTGAGGTGTTAAGGTAGCTTGTTATTGCTATGTGGTAGGATGTTGTTATAGTCGGAGTAATTTAAGGGTGTGATGTACAAGCTTCATGAATACTGAAATGGGGGTAAAAAATGTCGGCCACTCACCCTTCCCTGGCCAGCTTTTTTGGTGCAATTGACCGGCGCCTTAGATAGACTTCCTAGTCATATCACTGTCTCGCGGAATCTCATTTAATCGTCTTATAGACAGTTATAGTACATGCTGCAGTTGTGGTTATTAAATGGTTATTTAGAGGCTGCAATGGTGGTCTTAAGGAAGCGGGTGAGAAGATTGACTCGAGTTCAAAACTAGGTAAATAAATCGGGATTTTTTCTCCCGGTGTTGGACGCTGCCCCCCTTCCCCTCCTCAGTTTACATCTGACATCAGATGGGTTTTAAAAAAAAATAGCAAAAGCGGCTGGTCATTGGGGTGGCCCTGCAATCCTCCAGTATGAAAATATGGAAACGCTGATTCACATTTCTTGTTAGCCTAAGATTGAATGAAAATAATATTTTACCTTCGTACTTACTATGAAATATTTCATTCTGTTTGTATTTTATGTATTTATGATCTGAAGATAAATGAATTTGTTTAGTTCATTAAATTTATTTTATCGGTTTTCTCACTATCTTAATCTAGTTCACTGACTATTACTCTAAGACCAAAATGTATGCTGAGAAAAAGGTACTGGCAGCCAACGGTCAGCTGACAGCCAATGGGAGCGTGCTGAGGTGCTGCGCCCTAAGGCTGGCCGGCGTGTACGGACCCGGGGAACAGAGGCACATCCCTAGGATAATGGTAGGTCCAAACTTAAACTGTAACCAACAAATAAACTAGAAGGCTTACGGCAGGTCAAAGTGACCGATCTATAATGTGTCTTAAAAGACAGGACGGGCTTTCTTGCTCTTACGACCTGGAAGTAGGAAAGAGGTGAGTCAAGTGCCGGTTGGGGACACCAAGACCCTATCAGTGACAAGCAGCCCTACGGCATGCCATAAGGACATGACATAAGGTACAGGCTCCACCGTCACATGCACAACACCTTTTTCCCTACCTGCGGAAGTCCCCTTGGATCATAAACATGGTGGTGATGGCCTTGCTCGAATGGCTGCACTGTCACCCTGTAGCAGACATTCCATAATATAGGACTGTATTCAGGCACCAGGCTTGGCGAGACGGGTTGTTGCGCACACTCTTCCTCCTCATCCAGTCTCGGTATCTCTAGCCTGTGCAATCCAATCTCGGACGCACAACGTGCCGTCCCCCATGCCAGGGGTCGGCAACCTTTTGATGAAAGTGTGCCAAAGTGAGATTTCTAATTCAGCCATCTATGGACCCAACCAATTTATTCTACATCATTTAGCGGCTAAGCAACCTTTGGCAAATTGTACGACTCTTATAGGGTGGCGTTAAGCATGTGACAGATCATGTGACAGGTCATGTGACAGGTCATGTGACAATGTCAAAACCTTACACATCTCAAAAAGGAACAAAACAATCTATAGTCTACAGCAACACAAATGGTTTAATCATTAGACTAGTTGAGGTTTTCCCCCCATGTTGATTCGGATGTGTAAAGAAGATTGGGGACGAAGGGGGGGGGGGGGGGGGGTCAACAGTAAACAGAAGCCTGGCATGTTCTAGTTTCAGCGCTGATCAAATGATTGCCTTGTATAATTGATGGGGAGAATTTTATGGTGGCCTTTCAGCGTCACGGCATTTTCGCATGGCATCGAAGTTTCGCTACTGCCGCGCTTAAATGTGTTCGATATTAAAAGTATCGACATTGCTGATTAGATCCGATACTGAGGGCACAAAGACATCGATACTCTGTTGCTGGAAGTTAGTTGAAATATTTAAAAATTTGTTTTAACTTTTGTCAATCTTTTTTCTCTCCCTCTCTCTCTTCTTTTCTTTCTCTCTCTCTCTCTCTCTTTCTTTTACTCTATACCCTTATTTAGTCCAATTCCTGTTTGGCTTTTTTTCTAATATAACCTCTTGCTAAGATATTAGCCTATCCTAAAGGCCTATAGACTATATATAATATATATACACTAAATATCTACACACATATAGTATGCATGCACACGCTGCTAATTATTTAAAAGTAACAACAAAACTCTTTTTACCTAATTTATATAATACAATCCCTATATGATTCAGATCTAATTTTTTGAAGTTTTGTTTCCACTAAATCATTTCTAATGTTAAATAATCTAATTTAAAAAACAACATGTGATTCGTTGTTCCAATGTCTATGTGTAGAATTACCTGGAGAAAGGACTGGTCAAAGTGACCTACGGTGCTAAAACATCTTTAGTGGACTTTCTTCATGTGGACAACTTGGTCCAGGCTCACATTCTGGCAGCTGAAGCACTGGCAGCACACAAAAGTTATATCGCTGTACGGTGATTTTAGTATTAGGCCTATTTTATTTTTGCTGTTTCTTTGAACGTTGATGTTTGCTGTTACTGTTTGTTTGTTTTTAATTGTGATATCCCCTGATGTCCATACGTTAATAAAAGTTTCGTTTTTTGTGTTCCTGTTTAGATACTTAGCAACATTATAATGTACAATATAAATAGTTTACAAATATCTCGTTCCCGATATGGGTAAAGGGAGGCGATGCAAGAAATACTTTATTCGGGTTTAAATCCCTAATAATCGCCCTTTACTGACACAATAAAATTTTGCTTAATTTTCTAATAGTTTGTGGGCTAAAGTCATTTTTATTTTGTTCCACAGGCTGGAAAAGTTTATTTTATAAGTGATAATTGTCCAATCAACAACTTTGAATTTTTTCGTCCACTGGTAAGAAATATGTTTTCTTCTAACGAAAATTTAATTATTTTTTTTTAAATAAATTAATGCAATAAATTGATAAGATATTAAAATTGTCAGTTGTTTATAACTCTATTTTATAAACATCAGATCAAAGTAAATTCTTTGCATTTGAATTTTACATATTAATGCACAGTGCACTGCTCAAACATAAACCTTACAGGCCTACACAATTTTTTAAACATTTTATTGACACAAAAGTGAAATATGTGTTTATCATTTGTTGACCAATGGGTATAAACTCATTTAGTCCTATTTAAGGGTAGGGCGCCAGTAGAGAGCTCTTTTTTTTATTTGTGCCCGCATCATGACCATTTTTGGTGTATAGATAGTATAAACAGGTACGAGTAAGCATACCTTAAAAAAAATAATTTCTGATGATTGTGATGGAAATGGCGGCCATTTTGGATTTTTTAGTTAACGATTTACCGCGCAATAAAAAATGTATCAACTTGATTATTTATTAAGATAATGTATTGCAATTTGGCAGAAATATTTATAAGCTATCTCTTTATAAACTGTGTGGATGAAATTCGGTTAAATTGCTAAATAAAATCTATATGAATTTTTTAGTAAGACATATGAAAAAAAAAATGTAATTGCAAAATTATTAAATTAAAATTTAATTTAAGGAAAACTATAACTCGTATCAAGAATTCATCCTGTAACTATGATTATTAACAGTTAATAAATGTATGTAAAAAATTTCATAAAGATTGGTTCATAAATAAGGAAGTTAATACAAAAAGTGGAAGAAAAAGTAGTATTTTGAGAAAAACTGAAAAAACTGACAATTCTAGGAAAAAAATAATTTGGGAGTAAATTTGAAAATGAAATTTTCTCATCTATTTCTTAATGGTTTGTTGTAAGATTTTTCCCCACAAAGACAAGATGTTAACCTTTAATTTAAAGTATATTAATATATAATTAAACTCATTTTGTATATTACTGAACTGTAAATATATTTTTAAAAAAATAAAATAAAATTCTGATATATACCTATTACAAATGCAATTTTTACATTTAACTAATGTTACTAAAATTTCCAAACTATATGTTTTAGATCCAGGAATAGCTAAAGTATACAACTTAGGCAAAAACTTAAATATTGAATTTTCTGACATTTAGATCAATATCACTGTAGTCCCTACCCTTAATAAATCATTCAAGTAACTATAGCTCTTACTGATTCAAGTAACTATAGCTCTTACTGATTCAAGTAACTATAGCTCTTACTGATTCAATTAACTATAGCTCTTACTGATTCAAGTAACTATAGCTCTTACTGATTCAAGTAACTATAGCTCTTACTGATTCAAGTAACTAAAGCTCTTGCTGATTCAAGTAACTATAGCTCTTACTGATTCAAGTAACTATAGCTCTTACTGATTCAAGTAACTAAAGCTCTTGCTGATTCAAGTAACTATAGCTCTTACTGATTCAAGTAACTAAAGCTCTTGCTGATTCAAGTAACTATAGCTCTTACTGATTCAAGTAACTATAGCTCTTACTGATTCAAGTAACTATAGCTCTTACTGGTTCAAGTAACTATAGCTCTTACTGATTCAAGTAACTATAGCTCTTACTGATTCAAGTAACTATAGCTCTTACTGATTCAATTAACTATAGCTCTTACTGATTCAATTAACTATAGCTCTTACTGATTCAAGTAACTATAGCTCTTACTGATTCAAGTAACTATAGCTCTTACTGATTCAAGTAACTAAAGCTCTTGCTGATTCAAGTAACTATAGCTCTTACTGATTCAAGTAACTATAGCTCTTACTGATTCAAGTAACTATAGCTCTTACTGATTCAAGTAACTATAGCTCTTACTGATTCAAGTAACTATAGCTCTTACTGATTCAATTAACTATAGCTCTTACTGATTCAAGTAACTATAGCTCTTACTGATTCAAGTAACTATAGCTCTTACTGATTCAAGTAACTATAGCTCTTACTAATTCAAGTAACTATAGCTCTTACTGATTCAAGTAACTATAGCTCTTACTAATTCAAGTAACTATAGCTCTTGCTGATTCAAGTAACTATAGCTCTTACTGATTCAAGTAACTATAGCTGATAGCTCTTACTGATTCAAGTAACTATAGCTCTTACTGATTCAAGTAACTATAGCTCTTGCTGATTCAAGTAACTATAGCTCTTGCTGATTCAAGTAACTATAGCTGATAGCTCTTACTGATTCAAGTAACTATAGCTCTTACTGATTCAAGTAACTATAGCTCTTACTGATTCAATTAACTATAGCTCTTACTGATTCAAGTAACTATAGCTCTTACTGATTCAAGTAACTATAGCTCTTACTGATTCAATTAACTATAGTTCTTACTGATTCAAGTAACTATAGCTCTTACTGATTCAATTAACTATAGCTCTTACTGATTCAAGTAACTATAGCTCTTACTGATTCAAATAACTATAGCTCTTACTGATTCAAGTAACTATAGCTCTTGCTGATTCAAGTAACTATAGCTCTTGCTGATTCAAGTAACTATAGCTGATAGCTCTTACTGATTCAAGTAACTATAGCTCTTACTGATTCAAGTAACTATAGCTCTTACTGATTCAAGTAACTATAGTTCTTGCTGATTCAAGTAACTATAGCTCTTGCTGATTCAAGTAACTATAGCTGATAGCTCTTACTGATTCAAGTAACTATAGCTCTTACTGATTCAAGTAACTATAGCTCTTGCTGATTCAAGTAACTATAGCTCTTGCTGATTCAAGTAACTATAGCTGATAGCTCTTACTGATTCAAGTAACTATAGCTCTTACTGATTCAAGTAACTATAGTTCTTGCTGATTCAAGTAACTATAGCTCTTGCTGATTCAAGTAACTATAGCTGATAGCTCTTACTGATTCAAGTAACTATAGCTCTTACTGATTCAAGTAACTATAGCTCTTGCTGATTCAAGTAACTATAGCTCTTGCTGATTCAAGTAACTATAGCTGATAGCTCTTACTGATTCAAGTAACTATAGCTCTTACTGATTCAAGTAACTATAGCTCTTGCTGATTCAAGTAACTATAGCTCTTACTGATTCAAGTAAATATAGCTCTTGCTGATTCAAGTAACTATAGCTCTTGCTGATTCAAGTAACTATAGCTGATAGCTCTTACTGATTCAAGTAACTATAGCTCTTACTGATTCAAGTAACTATAGCTCTTACTAATTCAAGTAACTATAGCTCTTACTGATTCAAGTAACTATAGCTCTTGCTGATTCAAGTAACTATAGCTGATAGCTCTTACTGATTCAAGTAACTATAGCTCTTACTGATTCAAGTAACTATAGCTCTTACTGATTCAAGTAAATATAGCTCTTGCTGATTCAAGTAACTATAGCTCTTGCTGATTCAAGTAAATATAGCTCTTACTGATTCAAGTAACTATAGCTCTTACTGATTCAAGTAAATATAGCTCTTGCTGATTCAAGTAACTATAGCTCTTACTGATTCAAGTAAATATAGCTCTTACTGATTCAAGTAACTATAGCTCTTACTGATTCAAGTAAATATAGCTCTAACTGATTCAAGTAACTATAGCTCTTACTGATTCAAGTAACTATAGCTCTTGCTGATTCAAGTAACTATAGCTCTTGCTGATTCAAGTAACTATAGCTGATAGCTCTTACTGATTCAAGTAACTATAGCTCTTACTGATTCAAGTAACTATAGCTCTTACTGATTCAAGTAACTATAGCTCTTACTGATTCAAGTAACTATAGCTCTTGCTGATTCAAGTAACTATAGCTCTTGCTGATTCAAGTAACTATAGCTCTTACTGATTCAAGTAACTATAGCTCTTACTGATTCAAGTAACTAAAGCTCTCACTGATTCAAGTAACTATAGCTGATAGCTCTTACTGATTCAAGTAACTATAGCTCTTACTGATTCAAGTAACTATAGCTCTTACTGATTCAAGTAACTATAGCTCTTGCTGATTCAAGTAACTATAGCTCTTGCTGATTCAAGTAACTATAGCTGATAGCTCTTACTGATTCAAGTAACTATAGCTCTTACTGATTCAAGTAACTATAGCTCTTGCTGATTCAAGTAACTATAGCTCTTGCTGATTCAAGTAACTATAGCTCTTACTTATTCAAGTAACTATAGCTCTTACTGATTCAAGTAACTATAGCTCTTACTGATTCAAGTAACTATAGCTCTTGCTGATTCAAGTAACTATAGCTGATAGCTCTTACTGATTCAAGTAACTATAGCTCTTACTGATTCAAGTAACTATAGCTCTTACTGATTCAAGTAACTATAGCTCTTGCTGATTCAAGTAACTATAGCTCTTACTGATTCAAGTAACTATAGCTCTTACTGATTCAAGTAACTATAGCTCTTACTGATTCAAGTAACTATAGCTCTTACTGATTCAAGTAACTATAGCTCTTGCTGATTCAAGTAACTATAGCTCTTGCTGATTCAAGTAACTATAGCTCTTACTGATTCAAGTAACTATAGCTGATAGCTCTTGCTGATTCAAGTAACTATAGCTCTTGCTGATTCAAGTAACTATAGCTCTTGCTGATTCAAGTAACTATAGCTCTTACTGATTCAAGTAACTATAGCTCTTGCTGATTCAAGTAACTATAGCTGATAGCTCTTACTTATTCAAGTAACTATAGCTCTTACTGATTCAAGTAACTATAGCTCTTGCTGATTCAAGTAAATATAGCTGATAGCTCTTACTGATTCAAGTAACTATAGCTCTTACTGATTCAAGTAACTATAGCTCTTGCTGATTCAAGTAACTATAGCTCTTACTGATTCAAGTAAATATAGCTCTTGCTGATTCAAGTAACTATAGCTCTTGCTGATTCAAGTAACTATAGCTGATAGCTCTTACTGATTCAAGTAACTATAGCTCCTACTGATTCAAGTAACTATAGCTCTTACTAATTCAAGTAACTATAGCTCTTACTGATTCAAGTAACTATAGCTCTTGCTGATTCAAGTAACTATAGCTGATAGCTCTTACTGATTCAAGTAACTATAGCTCTTACTGATTCAAGTAACTATAGCTCTTACTGATTCAAGTAAATATAGCTCTTGCTGATTCAAGTAACTATAGCTCTTACTGATTCAAGTAAATATAGCTCTTACTGATTCAAGTAATTATAGCTCTTACTGATTCAAGTAAATATAGCTCTTGCTGATTCAAGTAACTATAGCTCTTACTGATTCAAGTAAATATAGCTCTTACTGATTCAAGTAACTATAGCTCTTACTGATTCAAGTAAATATAGCTCTAACTGATTCAAGTAACTATAGCTCTTACTGATTCAAGTAACTATAGCTCTTGCTGATTCAAGTAACTATAGCTCTTGATGATTCAAGTAACTATAGCTGATAGCTCTTACTGATTCAAGTAACTATAGCTCTTACTGATTCAAGTAACTATAGCTCTTACTGATTCAAGTAACTATAGCTCTTACTGATTCAAGTAACTATAGCTCTTGCTGATTCAAGTAACTATAGCTCTTGCTGATTCAAGTAACTATAGCTCTTACTGATTCAAGTAACTATAGCTCTTACTGATTCAAGTAACTAAAGCTCTCACTGATTCAAGTAACTATAGCTCTTACTGATTCAAGTAACTAAAGCTCTCACTGATTCAAGTAACTATAGCTCTTACTTATTCAAGTAACTATAGCTCTTACTGATTCAAGTAACTATAGCTCTTACTGATTCAAGTAACTATAGCTCTTACTGATTCAATTAACTATAGCTCTTACTGATTCAAGTAACTATAGCTCTTACTGATTCAAGTAACTATAGCTCTTACTGATTCAAGTAACTATAGCTCTTACTAATTCAAGTAACTATAGCTCTTACTGATTCAAGTAACTATAGCTCTTACTAATTCAAGTAACTATAGCTCTTGCTGATTCAAGTAACTATAGCTCTTACTGATTCAAGTAACTATAGCTGATAGCTCTTACTGATTCAAGTAACTATAGCTCTTACTGATTCAAGTAACTATAGCTCTTGCTGATTCAAGTAACTATAGCTCTTGCTGATTCAAGTAACTATAGCTGATAGCTCTTACTGATTCAAGTAACTATAGCTCTTACTGATTCAAGTAACTATAGCTCTTACTGATTCAATTAACTATAGCTCTTACTGATTCAAGTAACTATAGCTCTTACTGATTCAAGTAACTATAGCTCTTACTGATTCAATTAACTATAGTTCTTACTGATTCAAGTAACTATAGCTCTTATTGATTCAATTAACTATAGCTCTTACTGATTCAAGTAACTATAGCTCTTACTGATTCAAATAACTATAGCTCTTACTGATTCAAGTAACTATAGCTCTTACTGATTCAAGTAACTATAGCTCTTGCTGATTCAAGTAACTATAGCTGATAGCTCTTACTGATTCAAGTAACTATAGCTCTTACTGATTCAAGTAACTATAGCTCTTACTGATTCAAGTAACTATAGTTCTTGCTGATTCAAGTAACTATAGCTCTTGCTGATTCAAGTAACTATAGCTGATAGCTCTTACTGATTCAAGTAACTATAGCTCTTACTGATTCAAGTAACTATAGCTCTTGCTGATTCAAGTAACTATAGCTCTTGCTGATTCAAGTAACTATAGCTGATAGCTCTTACTGATTCAAGTAACTATAGCTCTTACTGATTCAAGTAACTATAGCTCTTGCTGATTCAAGTAACTATAGCTCTTACTGATTCAAGTAACTATAGCTCTTACTAATTCAAGTAACTATAGCTCTTACTGATTCAAGTAACTATAGCTCTTGCTGATTCAAGTAACTATAGCTGATAGCTCTTACTGATTCAAGTAACTATAGCTCTTACTGATTCAAGTAACTATAGCTCTTACTGATTCAAGTAAATATAGCTCTTGCTGATTCAAGTAACTATAGCTCTTACTGATTCAAGTAAATATAGCTCTTACTGATTCAAGTAACTATAGCTCTTACTGATTCAAGTAAATATAGCTCTTGCTGATTCAAGTAACTATAGCTCTTACTGATTCAAGTAAATATAGCTCTTACTGATTCAAGTAACTATAGCTCTTACTGATTCAAGTAAATATAGCTCTAACTGATTCAAGTAACTATAGCTCTTACTGATTCAAGTAACTATAGCTCTTGCTGATTCAAGTAACTATAGCTCTTGCTGATTCAAGTAACTATAGCTGATAGCTCTTACTGATTCAAGTAACTATAGCTCTTACTGATTCAAGTAACTATAGCTCTTACTGATTCAAGTAACTATAGCTCTTACTTATTCAAGTAACTATAGCTCTTGCTGATTCAAGTAACTATAGCTCTTGCTGATTCAAGTAACTATAGCTCTTACTGATTCAAGTAACTATAGCTCTTACTGATTCAAGTAACTAAAGCTCTCACTGATTCAAGTAACTATAGCTGATAGCTCTTACTGATTCAAGTAACTATAGCTCTTACTGATTCAAGTAACTATAGCTCTTGCTGATTCAAGTAACTATAGCTCTTGCTGATTCAAGTAACTATAGCTGATAGCTCTTACTGATTCAAGTAACTATAGCTCTTACTAATTCAAGTAACTATAGCTCTTGCTGATTCAAGTAACTATAGCTCTTACTGATTCAAGTAACTATAGCTGATAGCTCTTACTGATTCAAGTAACTATAGCTCTTACTGATTCAAGTAACTATAGCTCTTGCTGATTCAAGTAACTATAGCTCTTGCTGATTCAAGTAACTATAGCTGATAGCTCTTACTGATTCAAGTAACTATAGCTCTTACTGATTCAAGTAACTATAGCTCTTACTGATTCAATTAACTATAGCTCTTACTGATTCAAGTAACTATAGCTCTTACTGATTCAAGTAACTATAGCTCTTACTGATTCAATTAACTATAGTTCTTACTGATTCAAGTAACTATAGCTCTTATTGATTCAATTAACTATAGCTCTTACTGATTCAAGTAACTATAGCTCTTACTGATTCAAATAACTATAGCTCTTACTGATTCAAGTAACTATAGCTCTTGCTGATTCAAGTAACTATAGCTCTTGCTGATTCAAGTAACTATAGCTGATAGCTCTTACTGATTCAAGTAACTATAGCTCTTACTGATTCAAGTAACTATAGCTCTTACTGATTCAAGTAACTATAGTTCTTGCTGATTCAAGTAACTATAGCTCTTGCTGATTCAAGTAACTATAGCTGATAGCTCTTACTGATTCAAGTAACTATAGCTCTTACTGATTCAAGTAACTATAGCTCTTGCTGATTCAAGTAACTATAGCTCTTGCTGATTCAAGTAACTATAGCTGATAGCTCTTACTGATTCAAGTAACTATAGCTCTTACTGATTCAAGTAACTATAGCTCTTGCTGATTCAAGTAACTATAGCTCTTACTGATTCAAGTAACTATAGCTCTTACTAATTCAAGTAACTATAGCTCTTACTGATTCAAGTAACTATAGCTCTTGCTGATTCAAGTAACTATAGCTGATAGCTCTTACTGATTCAAGTAACTATAGCTCTTACTGATTCAAGTAACTATAGCTCTTACTGATTCAAGTAAATATAGCTCTTGCTGATTCAAGTAACTATAGCTCTTACTGATTCAAGTAAATATAGCTCTTACTGATTCAAGTAACTATAGCTCTTACTGATTCAAGTAAATATAGCTCTTGCTGATTCAAGTAACTATAGCTCTTACTGATTCAAGTAAATATAGCTCTTACTGATTCAAGTAACTATAGCTCTTACTGATTCAAGTAAATATAGCTCTAACTGATTCAAGTAACTATAGCTCTTACTGATTCAAGTAACTATAGCTCTTGCTGATTCAAGTAACTATAGCTCTTGCTGATTCAAGTAACTATAGCTGATAGCTCTTACTGATTCAAGTAACTATAGCTCTTACTGATTCAAGTAACTATAGCTCTTACTGATTCAAGTAACTATAGCTCTTACTTATTCAAGTAACTATAGCTCTTGCTGATTCAAGTAACTATAGCTCTTGCTGATTCAAGTAACTATAGCTCTTACTGATTCAAGTAACTATAGCTCTTACTGATTCAAGTAACTAAAGCTCTCACTGATTCAAGTAACTATAGCTGATAGCTCTTACTGATTCAAGTAACTATAGCTCTTACTGATTCAAGTAACTATAGCTCTTACTGATTCAAGTAACTATAGCTCTTGCTGATTCAAGTAACTATAGCTCTTGCTGATTCAAGTAACTATAGCTGATAGCTCTTACTGATTCAAGTAACTATAGCTCTTACTGATTCAAGCAACTATAGCTCTTGCTGATTCAAGTAACTATAGCTCTTGCTGATTCAAGTAACTATAGCTCTTACTTATTCAAGTAACTATAGCTCTTACTGATTCAAGTAACTATAGCTCTTACTGATTCAAGTAACTATAGCTCTTGCTGATTCAAGTAACTATAGCTGATAGCTCTTACTGATTCAAGTAACTATAGCTCTTACTGATTCAAGTAACTATAGCTCTTACTGATTCAAGTAACTATAGCTCTTGCTGATTCAAGTAACTATAGCTCTTACTGATTCAAGTAACTATAGCTCTTACTGATTCAAGTAACTATAGCTCTTACTGATTCAAGTAACTATAGCTCTTACTGATTCAAGTAACTATAGCTCTTGCTGATTCAAGTAACTATAGCTCTTGCTGATTCAAGTAACTATAGCTCTTACTGATTCAAGTAACTATAGCTGATAGCTCTTGCTGATTCAAGTAACTATAGCTCTTGCTGATTCAAGTAACTATAGCTCTTGCTGATTCAAGTAACTATAGCTCTTACTGATTCAAGTAACTATAGCTCTTGCTGATTCAAGTAACTATAGCTGATAGCTCTTACTTATTCAAGTAACTATAGCTCTTACTGATTCAAGTAACTATAGCTCTTGCTGATTCAAGTAACTATAGCTGATAGCTCTTACTGATTCAAGTAACTATAGCTCTTACTGATTCAAGTAACTATAGCTCTTGCTGATTCAAGTAACTATAGCTCTTACTGATTCAAGTAAATATAGCTCTTGCTGATTCAAGTAACTATAGCTCTTGCTGATTCAAGTAACTATAGCTGATAGCTCTTACTGATTCAAGTAACTATAGCTCCTACTGATTCAAGTAACTATAGCTCTTACTAATTCAAGTAACTATAGCTCTTACTGATTCAAGTAACTATAGCTCTTGCTGATTCAAGTAACTATAGCTGATAGCTCTTACTGATTCAAGTAACTATAGCTCTTACTGATTCAAGTAACTATAGCTCTTACTGATTCAAGTAAATATAGCTCTTGCTGATTCAAGTAACTATAGCTCTTACTGATTCAATTAAATATAGCTCTTACTGATTCAAGTAACTATAGCTCTTACTGATTCAAGTAAATATAGCTCTTGCTGATTCAAGTAACTATAGCTCTTACTGATTCAAGTAAATATAGCTCTTACTGATTCAAGTAACTATAGCTCTTACTGATTCAAGTAAATATAGCTCTAACTGATTCAAGTAACTATAGCTCTTACTGATTCAAGTAACTATAGCTCTTGCTGATTCAAGTAACTATAGCTCTTGCTGATTCAAGTAACTATAGCTGATAGCTCTTACTGATTCAAGTAACTATAGCTCTTACTGATTCAAGTAACTATAGCTCTTACTGATTCAAGTAACTATAGCTCTTACTGATTCAAGTAACTATAGCTCTTGCTGATTCAAGTAACTATAGCTCTTGCTGATTCAAGTAACTATAGCTCTTACTGATTCAAGTAACTATAGCTCTTACTGATTCAAGTAACTAAAGCTCTCACTGATTCAAGTAACTATAGCTGATAGCTCTTACTGATTCAAGTAACTATAGCTCTTACTGATTCAAGTAACTATAGCTCTTACTGATTCAAGTAACTATAGCTCTTGCTGATTCAAGTAACTATAGCTCTTGCTGATTCAAGTAACTATAGCTGATAGCTCTTACTGATTCAAGTAACTATAGCTCTTACTGATTCAAGTAACTATAGCTCTTGCTGATTCAAGTAACTATAGCTCTTGCTGATTCAAGTAACTATAGCTCTTACTTATTCAAGTAACTATAGCTCTTACTGATTCAAGTAACTATAGCTCTTACTGATTCAAGTAACTATAGCTCTTGCTGATTCAAGTAACTATAGCTGATAGCTCTTACTGATTCAAGTAACTATAGCTCTTACTGATTCAAGTAACTATAGCTCTTACTGATTCAAGTAACTATAGCTCTTGCTGATTCAAGTAACTATAGCTCTTACTGATTCAAGTAACTATAGCTCTTACTGATTCAAGTAACTATAGCTCTTAATGATTCAAGCAACTATAGCTCTTGCTGATTCAAGTAACTTTAGCTCTTGCTGATTCAAGTAACTATAGCTCTTACTGATTCAAGTAACTATAGCTGATAGCTCTTGCTGATTCAAGTAACTATAGCTCTTGCTGATTCAAGTAACTATAGCTCTTGCTGATTCAAGTAACTATAGCTCTTACTGATTCAAGTAACTATAGCTCTTGCTGATTCAAGTAACTATAGCTGATAGCTCTTACTTATTCAAGTAACTATAGCTCTTACTGATTCAAGTAACTATAGCTGATAGCTCTTACTTATTCAAGTAACTATAGCTCTTACTGATTCAAGTAACTATAGCTCTTGCTGATTCAAGTAACTATAGCTGATAGCTCTTACTTATTCAAGTAACTATAGCTCTTACTGATGTAGTGTCAACTTGAGATTTTTCTTAATTAGATTTGAAATTTTAATGACAAATACTATGAAAAACTCCAGGAATAACTCATAACATAGGAAATTCTGATTCTCATTTATAATAATTAAATGTTAATTAAAACACTTTAGGGCTGTCCCTGTAAATATCAGTTTTCTCTATAGGTCTAATAATCAATGCCACAATAAAATATTTGTGTTTCCTTCATGAAATATTGGTGTTTGATTCATGAAATATTTGTGTTTCCTTCATGAAATATTTGTGTTTCCTTCATGAAATATTTGTGTTTCCCTCATGAAATATTTGTGTTTCCTTCATGAAATATTTGGGTTTCCCTCATGAAATATTTGTGTTTGATTCATGAAATATTTGTGTTTCCTTCATGAAATATTTGTGTTTGCTTCATGAAATATTTGTGTTTGCTTCATGAAATATTTGTGTTTCCCTCATGAAATATTTGTGTTTGCTTCATGAAATATTTGTGTTTCCTTCATGAAATATTTTTGTTTTCCAGTTTGAAGGTTTGGGTTATTCTTACCCTAAAGTCAATTTGTCGCTGTCTTTAGTTTTCTATTTTGGTAAGTGTTTCAAATGAAATGAAAACTTAATGTTTGTTTGAACTGATCATTGAAATTGTATTATCTCCACCAACACAAGATACTGGAGCATGTCATATTGAAATGCTGATAATAAAACCCTGACATTCTTAAAAACCAACCACATCCAACATATTTTACCATACATTGGAGCAACTTAAAGATAAATGGTAAATGTGTTCACAATAGTGTTGGCCACAGTAGACCAAAGAGCTATAGATTTGTCACTTTATTATTGTCAAATAATCCATTTGATTTTTAGTGATATTTCAGAACCAGAACTTATTACACTAGTAATCTTATTGCATAAGGAACTGGGACTATTGAACTCTTAGAAAGTCCTGGATTTCATCTCTGAGGTTTCATTCTCTGTCTGAACCTGGAAATGTATGCTCTGATGGGCCTAAGATGATTTACAAAGTTGCAAGCAAACTGACAGACACCCTAAGGTGCCCAACCCTCAGTCGTCTCTAATAGTTATATGTCTAAAACTGCTCATTTATCAATATATACAATCCTATTTGATAAAAATTGTATCTAATTATTTGCTGTTGTTTTTTCAGCTTGGCTAACAGAACTTATTCATGCTTTGATCAGCCCTTTCTACAACTTTCAACCATTATTGACCAGAACAGAGGTTAGAACAGTTTGAAATAAATAAGTTTTGTTTTTTAAATTAAAAAAATAATTTTGGCTTTTTGGTTCAATTTTTTTATTTATCATAAACAACTGTAAATTGTTTTATAGCTTGATTATAATTTAACTACCATCCGCAAAGAACTTGTTTAAAACTATTCTAGAATGTTATTATCGTTTCGTTTTTATGAGCGTGCTGAGCATGGAGTGTGGCGTTATACAAATGACCGATTATTATTATTAACTTTGGGTATACATCTTCTTGTTTTCTCTGATCAGGTGTACAAGACAGGAAAGACTCACTACTTCAGTATAGAGAGGGCAACACAAGACCTGGGCTACGTCCCAACAGTTCAGAATGACCTCTCAGGCGTGGTGGCATATTATAAAAAGTTAGGTCGGGTGAATGGCCACCAGAAGTCTGTCATCGTCTTCTACCTGGTCAACGCAATCATCATACTGATCATTTACTACATCTTCATGGCATTTTTACCAAGAGTATCTGCTGGCAACAATCACTTCATCTAAACAAACTGAAACATTCATTTTGTGTGGGCTTAAAAACTTGTTGAAATTGCACATTGTGAATATATGTCAGCTACACTAATCTTTAAGCATAATAAATTCAGAAATATAAAAATTTTCTTACAATAACATCAGACTAATCTGGTTATATGTAACAGATGCTCCCTCTATACAGAAGATTATTGCTTTATTATTGTGTTTGAGTCAATAGTGTCAGTTTTTAAAAATTAATAAAAGACAATTTTCGACACTTTTTGATATGCTTAACTCTCTCTGTGCCAATCAATATATTGTCAATTTGGTTTTCATAGCTTATTTCGTTGCTACGGCCTATTAAATGACTTTTTATACTCAAATGATGTACAACTCCTACTACTTTCTTTCAGCATTGTTTACTTTTGATTTTAAATAATAATGAATTTTTTTTTATTGATTTCTGTGTAAACTTTTTGAAATAGAGCTGTTACTAATATTACAAAAATGCGTATATCTCTGTAACTGAATTGAATATTTTCAAATTTTAAAATGCATTCTGATCAGGAATAGATATTCTTTCAGTTCATGGGTTTTTAAACAAAATAGAATATCTGCTACACACATACCTATATAAAAACCGTTAAGATCAGCTTTAGTACTCATTTTTTTTTCAAACAAAAAATTTTATCTCTGTATATTTCTAATTAATATGTAACTTTTAGTAAAATATTGTTTTAACCTTATTATTTCTTGTTCAATTTACTTTAATACTTTAGAAATTCATGAATAAATAATTCTAGCAGCCTAAAAATGGTCTGGTACAAACGTGGAAACACCCCCGGCACGTAATGAGTTAATAAGTTAATATTCTTTAATTAGATCAATTTTAACTGATAAAAGTACTCAAGAAAATGTATTAAATTTGAAATATTTATCAATGGCAAATCTATAAATAAATATTACATTATAGTTTCACTGATAAATGTTATCTTAATGTAATTCTGGCTATATTTAAACAACTATTTTTTAAGTAATCAAGATTTTTTTTTTTTTTTGGGGTTGTGATTTGAAGCACTGACCTGTATATAAAACAAAATCTGGCATTTCTCTAAACACATGTTCAAAATGTTTTTATGATTTAGAAATGTTTATTAATTATATTATAATGTTAGTTTCTTATTTTCTATAGTGCAGTTTGTTACAGAATGTTTTTATAAAAAATCTTATTAAAAAAAACCCCACTAAAAGCATATCTTTTCGTGATCAGAATGCATTTTAAATTTTGAAAATATCCCATATAGTTACTGAGTTATATGCATTTTTGTAATATTAGTATCAGCCGCCAAAAGCCGATCCTTCACATTTATATAGGCCTAGGCCTAACCACGAATGTCGGATTCTTTAATTAGTAAATAAACCAAAAGTCCTCAAAACCAGATTTAAATGATTTAAAGTTATTATCTGATGAATAGACATTAAAAATTAGCAAAAATAAAAAATTTACTAGCAAATTTGACAAGCTACAAGGCCTAGGAACATTTTGAGTAGGCGTGGCTATGCTTTGTTTACAAAAGTTTACACAGAAATCAATTAAAAATGGTCATTATTATTTAAAAACTGAAAGTAAACCAAGCACAAAGAATTCTCATTTGTTTGATAATATAAAAAGTCAAATGAATTGGCCATAGCAACAAAATAAGCTATGAAAACCAAATCAAACATATACTGTGGATTGGCACAGAATGAGTTAAATCACATTATATTTCATTTTAGCCAGATATTTTATATCTAATTATATTTTTTTAAAAAATTTTTTGTTTGTTATTAAACTATCAAATATATCTAGATATTTCATTTCAAGTTAAATAGTAAATAATAAAAAATTACCGGTAGTATAGCCACTATTTACATATTAAAAAAGATTACTTAAATAATGAAATCCATTTAACATGATGTAAAAAATTTGTAAAATTGTTTTCCACAATTGAAAGTTCAATTATATTCTAATAAAATCATTTTAGATTCTAACAAATGGCAGGCAGGTCTATAAAATCCTGCTAAATTAGAACCATATAAATTAAAATTTTTAAACACATTTAATGTTTACAAAGTGGCTGAATTGCCAGTAATCCTGGATAGAAGATTGTAAAATAGTTATATAAATGTATACCATCAGACCAAGTTGATCATGGGGCCAGTGAAGCAGCTTTCTGCGGCCACGGCATACTATGTGATTGTGTGGCCAGCACAATGCACAGCCGCCTTTATTTTACCCCAACCAAGGTCAGGTACCCATCAGAGCTGGGTAGACTCAGGGAAACCCTCCAGACCCATAAAAAAATCCTAGCCTTCACCAGGATTCGAACCCAGGCATGATTGGGCACCGTTATAGTTATATAGGAAAAATTATGAAATATTTGATTACATGATATGACATGAAACTGCTTTTTTTATTTCAAATGATGATTTTTATTTCTCCTATTTAACATCATTTGATTTCCACGATCTCAACCCTGGATGTAAAGATATTTAGTTTTAATTGATGATTTCTTGCATCTCTGACTTGATCTGCATCATTTATTTCCATGAAATTAAACAAACCCATCATTTACTATTTGTGTACAATTATTACTTTATTTTATAAATTAGTCATAACAAACAATATTGTATATATATATATATGGCTTGATCTAAAATATCACACACACACACACACAATGACGTGGTATGAAACTGTTCATGTTAGTTTCTACTACAATACAAAGCATGACTCTCACAAAATTTGCCAACTTATAGAAAACACTCCTTGTTTTTTTGTTTTACTTAGTAACTTTTTCCCAATTTAAAACTTAAAAAAAAAACTTTCTACAATAGCTCAATGTTTAAGTTTTAAAAACTTGTTTGAAATGTAAGCAATTTGATTACTGAAACAAATTTGGACAAAAAGACAAAAAAGAATGACACAGGATTGTATCATTTAAAGATCACAGGTGAGTCCCCAGAGAAATTTTCATGAATTAATGTACACTGAACAAAGTTTATAAACAAAGAACTAATCAAATCTCACTGGCCACAGAACTCTTCAATGTACAAATAAATAATGAACTCTTCAGAATAAAAAAATAAAGAAAGTGGTCAGCAGTGAAATCTTTAAATTTAAAATTACAGTAATTTTTTTCTCAGGCAGCCATTTTGTTGTTTTTTATACACACAGGTAGACAAGGTCAAACAAAGGTTATATATGTTAGTAATATAGGTCAGTGATATTAGGAGGAAAATACATTTGATGCATTCCATTGGATAGTAAAAAATAATACAAACAAACGAGACAACAAATACACGCACACACAAATAAAATGACACTGGTTGAGACTAAAAAGTTCTACTACACCAACTTGGTCTATCTAGTACATAAAATGACACGACCAACACATTCATACATTGCATTAAAATTATTCACTCATGTACATACACACAATTCTTGCAAGAAAAAAACAATTTATGATTTTTGTTTAAATAACATTATACATGAACAAAATATTCAAGTAAAAATAAAAAATAAAACAAAATATTTATTGTTTAGAATTTATCCAATCACAGAACACTAAGTCTACTAAAAAAAAATTCTTTCCACGCATCTCTGGAGGAAGAAAAAAAATGGACGTTTCTGCTCCCTGACTAGAAGTTGGAAGAAAACTACAAACACGTCATGCAGTTGGTTCTAATGTCATGCAGTTGGTTCTACATTTCATTTCTCCACCAGAAATACAGGACAAAGTTCTATCTGCTGTGATTTCTTTTAAATTAATCACATGCTTTTTGATAACCTCTATTTAAAAAAACTATATTTTTTAAATAACAAATTGCTAGAAATGGAGAGAAAGATAGAGAGAAATAGAGAATTGTGATCTGGCTGAACACATCATGTCTAATTAAGAGCATTTAGTGGTTTCTTGGTTTCAGATTCTCCAATAGAACAAATGAAGCTCATGTCTTGTTTGCCTCAGTTGTGACATCATTATTACACATGTATCTGTAAGAACTGACTACGTTGGTGTTGGGGGGCGGCCTCAAAATGCTTAAACTGACAGAGATACAAAACTGTTGTATTGACAAATATTGCGCTTGAGGATATCTGAGCAGGGTCCCAGGACACGTTCAAAGCGAGCCCTGTCCAACTTGACACACTTTAGAGGACCCCTAGCAACAACTGTGGCAGCTCTTGGTCTGTCTAGTAGTAAAGCTATTTCACCTGGAGGACAAAAACAAATATATTTGTTCATACCTTTATCTGAACAATTGTTAGAAAATATATTTTTTTAATATTGTCTACAAGAAACCAAAATGAAGAAAAAAGTTTTATTCAAACTGCCAAATAAAAATTACTTTAATTATATTTTGATGAAATATTTGCGTACACCTGAATAACTAACATAGTACTTGTTACGGTCTATGTCTTTTATAATTTTGAATTCCCCCTTTATCTTGCTTAGAAACAGCTACAAAATATTTGTTGTTGCTTTCTTAGAAAATTATGATAGTAATAAATAAAGCCATCTACACATATAATATAGTGACATATCCTGTTTTCAATTCTTTAGTTGGCAACCAAAAATTAAATGTGATAAATTCAGATACAAAAAGTATTTCCTTCAATCACTGACCGAAATAATCTGATGGACCGAGTCTGCCAACTTCTACAGGCTCTTCATTCTCTACTCTACGTTGCAGAACAGCAGCCGAGCCCTGTGGATAGATATATACATATAGTTATATACAGCTGTGAGTGAAGAATGTGTACCTAGTGTAACATTGACATTTAGCTAATAAATGTATATATACAAGATTAGCAGTAATAAATATAAACACTGCTCACAATATCTTCAATATCATCTGATACTGATAGATATTCTACTGCCATATATTTCAACAGCAAGGATATAAAAATATCTTCAGATATTCAAATAAAATATCAAATGCAAGACGCTACTGAAATTTTTTTAAAATAATTTTTTTTGTCACAGACTGCTATGCTAGTAGGCCCTAGGTCAAGAGTGTTCTATGCTTAGAAATGTACAAAGAGTGACTTCAAGTCAACATGAGTCACCACCATAAATTCCAGGTTTTCACTAGCCGCCAATACAATAAAGAAATCACCCTAACAGTTTCACTAATCTCCAATAATAATATAATAAAAATATCTTACATAGGTTCACCCTGTTTTACAATTTCACTAACCTCCAATATAATAAAGAAATCTTATCCTGGTTCACCCTAACAATTTCACTAACCTCCAATATAATAAAGAAATCTTATCCTGGTTCAACCTAACAATTTCACTAACCTCGAATATAATAAAGAAATCTTCTGGTTCACCCTAACAATTTCACTAACCTCCAATATAATAAAGAAATCTTATCCTGGTTCAACCTAACAATTTCACTAACCTCCAATATAATAAAGAAATCCTCTCCAGGTTCACCCTGTCTAACAATTTCCTCCTTGTCATCAAATTGAACAGGTTCCAGGGCATCAGCCACTGTCAGTCTCTCCCATTTGTCCAAATTTTCTGTACGAGTAAACAAATATAAACAGAATTACCTTTTTTCTACAGTAGGCTACATATATATTAACATTTACAGTATTTATCTATAAACACTACACAGATAGAACAGGCATAGTCATACATTTTCACTTTTGAGAGAAAATCAAATTTTAAACTTTGTAGACTTCCTGAGAATGTCTTTTTGTTTTTAAAAGATACTGTTTGTCTTTTCTGAAAGCTTAAATATTTATGAATAATAAAATCTAAAATATAATTTCTCTGGTCAACTTTTGAAACTATTAGACTGCTCGTTCTGCCAAAGCATTGACAATTCTTTTTTTAATCACATTCAAAAATGTTACTAAATAAATCTTAAAAGGATTATTAACTAAAAAAAACTCTATATATTATCATACATGTATATGAGTGTGTATATAAAAAAATATATATATATATGAATTATATATTTATGAAAGGCTGATGTACTAACACATATATAAATGTGTAGAGAATATAGTTGTGTGTCTCATTGTACTTACCCAAAATAGAAACTTTAGCAAGGAAGTCTTCATAAATTTTCCTTTTCCTAATGGTGCTGCCCTATAGTAGGGAGAAATAAAAAAGGTTCAAAGTTATTATTTTAAATGAGATTTACACAACACCTCCAAGTATAACTATCCACTTCACAGATTCACTATTTAGATTCACTATTTACCATCAAGATACGCCTGTAACTGTCTCTGTCAATGCCCCACAACTTCACATCATTCTTGGCCTGGGGGAAAAAACAAATAAAATAAACAAAAGAAATTTAGTCAAGTCCAAACTACGGTAAGTTATTTTAGTAACATAGAACTCTGCTGACTCTAAATATACATACACATTGACATAAGTTATAACATTAAACTTAAAGTATATAAATGTATTCATAAAAAGCCACTGTGTCTTCTTTCAAGCCATGAAAAGTAATGAAGCAATAATTGTATACCAAAGCTGCTTTTGACAATATCATCTTCATCATCATAGAGTTTAAAGTTTAAATGTATTCAATTACAAAGTTGTTGTTTTTTTATCACTAATCTATTTTTTAGCTTTAATTTAGTTTTAACCTACATTACACTTTATATGACCTTTACAGATTTTTATTTTAACCCTTTTAGGAGAGAGAATGTGACAATCATTTAATCATGGTTTTTGGTCAAATTTCAATGTCCATTAGTATGCTAACCACTCTACTAATGACCCTGGAGGCTGGAGTGATAAAATACAGCTAAAAGCCAGCATTCTATGGTAAGGAACTGTCCAATGAAATTTCACAAGTGGCATTGTGTATCAGGCTTGAAGCAGTGAGGCATGAATGGTCACTGGGTGGTAGAGGTGTGGACACTTCAGTAAATCATTTGAAATCTCTAGGGCTCTAAGTCAGACCAACATGGCTGCTATGTATTAATTCAGTAAAAAGGCTGGGCACCTAAAAATCCACCAGCTTGAAGAAATGTGTGAAATGAAGTGACCAGATTAAGCTAACCAGAGTCAGAGTTACTACAAGTTATTAGAAAATGATAATATGACTCCAGAAAGTTACGTTGTTAACAAAAACTTCCAGAAAAAAAAAAATCAATATTTTAATATTATTGTAAAATCCAGAGCTCTCAAACATCTGGTATTAATGCCACAAGATGTTCACAGGGGAATATTCTGACACCTGCAATGTACTCTGGAATTTTAAGCAATTGATTTTTCCCCAACCCATTGGCACTTTCAATATTAGCATTTTTTAAACTATAGAAACTTCATTTTCTGACTAACATGTTCTAATAAGTTAATTACAGGCTTATTATAAGTTATACATTAGCAGTGCATTGACTTTTATCATTTAACAATATAGATCCTATGATTAACAGATGATTCAGTCATTAAACTTCTATTTCACAAATAAAAGCAAAATTGACAGACTATTGAATATTTTGAAAAACAAAAATTATGCATTCTAATACCTGACGGTAGCTTATTAAATGCCAGGGTGGGTAAATCAAATAATAATAATAATAATATTTGTATAGCACTGCCAACAAACATAATGTAAGCTCAGAGCGCATTTAACATACAACTAAGAACACGGACATTACTCTAGGCTAGGAGACAAAACTAACTGATGATATAAAAATAAAATACCCAGGGCAGACCAAAAACACAACCAGAATGATGCATCAATACTATGAAAGTCTTAAAACCATTGTTACGGCCACACAACCTCCCTCCTTCTATAAGTGATACCTGTCAGTCAGAGTCTAGTGAAATACTGACCTTGACAGTGGCAGCTCTTGGTGTTCCGTAGATCAGAGCTAGTTCTCCAAAACTTCCTCCTTCACCAATACTAGTCACATGAACACCATTGACATAAACCTAAACATAGTGGTAAATCATGTGACACACAGACATATTGTTGGGACAAATCATGTGACACACAGACATATTGTTGGGACAAATCATGTGACACACAGACATATTGTTGGGACAAATCATGTGACACACAGACATATTGTTGGGACAAATCATGTGACACACAGACACACTGTTGGGAAATCATGTGACAGACAGACACACTGTCTGGAAATCATGTGACAGACAGACACACCGTTGGGAAATCATGCGACAGACAGACAGACTGCTGGGAAATCATGTGACACACAGACATAATGTTAGGACAAATCATGTGACACACAGACATAATGTTTTGATAAATCATGTGACACAAAGACATACTGTTGTGATAAATCATGTGACACACAGACATAATGTTGGGACAAATCATGCGACACACAGACATAATGTTGGGACAAATCATGTGACACAGACATAATGTTGGGAAATCATGTGACACACAGACATATTGTTGGGACAAATCATGTGACACACAGACACACTGTTGGGAAAACATGTGACAGACAGACATACTGTTGGAAAATCATGTGACAGACAGACACACTGTCGGGAAATCATGTGACAGACAGACACACCGTTGGGAAATCATGTGACAGACAGACAGCTTGCTGGGAAATCATGTGACACACAGACATAATGTTTGGACAAATCATGTGACACACAGACATAATGTTGTGATAAATCATGTGACACACAGACATAATGTTGGGACGAATCATGTGACAAACAGACATAATGTTGGGACAAATCATGTGACACAGACATAATGTTGGGAAATAATGTGACACACAGACATAATGTTGGGAAATCATGTGACAGACAGACACACTGTTGGGAAATCATGTGACAGACAGACACACTGCTGGGAAATCATGTGACAGACTGACATACTGTTGGGAAATCATGTGACAGACATACACACTAATGGGAAATCATGTGACAGACATACACACTAATGGGAAATCATGTGACACACAGACATAATGTTGGGACACATCATGTGACACACAGACATAATGTTGGGACAAATCATGTGACACAGAGACATACTGTTGGGACAAATCATGTGACACACAGACATAATGTTGGGACAAATCATGTGACACACAGACATAATGTTGGGACAAATCATGTGACACACAGACATAATGTTGTGATAATTCATGTGACAGACAGATTTTTGAGACAAATCATGTGACACACAGACATACTGTTGTGATAAATCATGTGACACACCGACATACTGTTGTGATAAATCATGTGACACACAGACATACTGTTGTGATAAATCTTGTGACACACCGACATACTGTTGTGATAAATCATGTGACACACTGACATACTGTTGTGATAAATCATGTGACACACAGACATAATGTTGAGATAAATCATGTGACACACAGACATAATGTTTGGACAAATCATGTGACACACAGACATAATGTTGTGATAAGTCAGGTGACAGACAGATTTTTGAGACAAATCATTTGACACACAGACATAACTTTGGGACAAATCATGTGACACACAGACATACTGTTGTGATAAATCATGTGACACACAGACATAATGTTGAGATAAATCATGTGACACACAGACATAATGTTTGGACAAATCATGTGACACACAGACATAATGTTGTGATAAGTCATGTGACAGACAGATAGATTTTTGAGACAAATCATTTGACACACAGACATAACTTTGGGACAAATCATGTGACACACAGACATACTGTTGGGATAAAACCAGTCTAGAATATTTCTCTGATCTCATTAGAAACAAAACAAGTAGTCTCTAGTGGCTAGCCAATAATTTAACTAATGTACATTGTAATACTATTAGTGATGAAAAGAAAAAAAAAACGTGTCTGTTTATTAATCAGAAATCATAAAGAAAGAAATATTCTATTAAAATGTCAAGAATAAAGTGATGAGAACTTACATCTACTTCTCCTTGGTCAATCACATAGAAGTTGTCTCCCTCATCACCTGAATACAAGAATAAAATGTTCCATACATATAGTGACATCTCAGAAAAGGTTCACTACATACAATGATATCAGTCTCAGAAATAGGTACATGTATTTGTATTTTTCTAAGGTACTCTGAGCTAATAAAAGAAAAGGTAACTCTACCTTGCTGAATGATAACCTCCCCTGCATGCCGGTGTACAGGAAACATGGCATCAAAAATATCACTATAGAACAGAACAAAAAATATTTCCTTTGAAGACATTTTAAGTGTGGAAGTAAGCAGGGAATAAGTAAGTTATTGTATAAATACGTATTTACTTAAAATATAAAACACCAACAATAAAAGGAGTATGCTGTACATTAATAACTGAGAATACATCTACATAGTCGGAGACTATTTCGTTACAAATCTGATTGCCAGTTGAAGAGAAAGATGAAATTAAAAAATGGGAGTGTTGTTTCAAAGAGGGCTAAATCGTCCGCCATTTTGATTTGATCAGTCATTAGACAACAACTAGATATTGAACCAAACAAGTCCGCCATTTTGATTTGATCAGTCATTAGACAACAACTAGATATTGAACCAAACAAGTCCGCCATTTTGATTTGATCAGTCATTAGACAACAACTAGACATTGAAACAAACAAGTCCGCCATTTTGATTTGATCAGTCAATAGACAACAACTAGATATTGAACCAAACAAGTCCGCCATTTTGATTTGATCAGTCATTAGACAACAACTAGGTATTGAACCAAACAAGTCCGCCATTTTGATTTGATCAGTCATTAGACAACAACTAGATATTGAACCAAACAAGTTGCTAGTGAATCAATATGTTTTACAGTGAAAGTGAAGACCAATGATCCAATGTAAAATATTATTGTCACCATGACCACTCTTATTGGAGGCTTGAAGATTTATTGCTTACTAAATACTGAGTACAACTAATAACCGGATAGACTGACAAGCTGCTTTTACCCCGTTCAAAACCATCGATTGTTTTTAAAACTGTGTATGCTAACACGTTAGTTTTTTTTACTCCCTTTATTTTAAGTTGCATTTTATGTCTGTCTGTCTGTCTGCAATGGTGCAAAAATTGGCTTCGATTTTTCGACCACTTCCCGTGGTCCAATCGAGCTGAAATTTGGACAGCAGACTTGCCCCGACTAACAATACATTCTATCAAATTTTCAGTTAAAACAACTTAATAATACTACACTTATGACAATATTCATTTCTTAAAAGGAAAGTATAAGAAAAATGTTGGTTTCACTTTAAAAATGCCTGTGCAACTTTTTATAGTTTTTCGGCGCAAAGCTAGAAAATAAAATTATGCGCTAAGATTATTTTTAGAACAATTCATACGGAGTAAGGAGATATTTTTGAGATTTGCGACACAGATATTTTTCTGTACGTTTCATTTGCAGTAGTCAATCAATTATTTAATTACATGATGGTAAACTTAGTTTGCAAATAAAGGGAGTATAATAAAAACTTCGTTTTTATGGTTTTCTTGTTATTATTCTTAAGAAAGAGGTTGCATGCGATCAGGAACCATCCCACGATAATAATGACTAAACATTCATATGTAAGTAGGATGTACACTTTTAAAAAAAAAACTGTACGTGACGATGGCCATACAAACACCGATATATTTCTGTTTGGGTGAGTTGGGCTTCTGGGACTTGTTGAACAAACGTTTGGTTTAATTAAACTGACTGCTTGTGTAGTATCATTAGGTTGTAGATATTTGTATTTTCTGTACAATTTGACCCGTGGACAAAAGTAATGTGTGGGGAAAAAAAGTGAAAATTTAAAACACAGTTTGTACCGGTATTAAAAAAACAAACAACAAACTGTACAGTGACACACACACATTTACACTATGTATCGCTATTATAGGCGGCGCACTCTTTTATAGTCACCATTTAGTGTTTACATTATGTTAACGTTTACAATTATGTGCTTAGGACTACGTGTCAACATTTAAATGTAACATTTTATCCCGATCAGTCAAACGCCACGTCCCAAGAGTTCATATCGAACAAGCAATCTGACAACCTATCCAATATAAACTAAATTCTATATATTGCAGCAGTGCACATTGAACCACAGTTAAATGGACACATAACTACATTTCCTTTACAATGTTTTCTAAAGAAATATAATAAATTGTTTGTGTTCCCTTTTAGTGGATTTATCTACACCACTGGATGTCATATTATTTTAGAAATGTTTATTGTTGCTGTACCGGTATAGACATACATACAATAACAAAAAACATTCAGATCTATGATTATGTAATAACTCTGGAACCTACACGTAACAATATTTCAAAGTTTTTTTTAAATTGTTGTTTCCAGATAAATTTACGGCTGACGTAAGTCCTACGCACAAACTACCTACGTCTAGGCCTACTTGTAGGTGCAATGGGATACATCAGAAAGACTTTTTGAAATGGTTCTGGAAATACGGGTGGTTTCATTGTTTTCACACAAGATCAAATATGAATGCCTGTGTAAGTTAAACGAATTATGAATTGTTTCATGTTAAGGTTTTCCTTTAAAACAAAGCATAAAGTATTTCAAATTCAGTGCAAGCAAGTCTCTAAAACTCCTAGAAATGTCTACAACAGAATATATTTCATTCACACAAGGATACATTGTTTTCAAAAAGAACAACCGTCACATCAACAATAGAAAGACAACAACAACAACAAAAAATGGTGAAAAATAAACAAAGTCAAAACAGAAAATAACTCCAAGTCACCGGTTTTTTCCGGCTTCTACTTAGGTCTTATATATTTGTATTTTATTTTAACTATCTGTGCTTACTTTCTTATTTATGGGTTGGGTTGGTTAATGCTACATTTAAATGTGTTTTGTCTTTTTTAATCATCAATTTAGCTCTGTCACCTGGCCTAGGGTAATATTCGTATTCTTAGTTGTATGTTAAACGCGCTCTGAGCTTACATTATGTTTGTTGGCAGCGCTATAAAAATATTATTATTATTATTAATTAAGCTACGTTTAATTATAAAAAAAATAAAAATAATTCAGGAGCATTCAAGAAATAATACAAATGATCTTTCCTCGGTAAATTTAAAGTAAATGTACTTTAATGTACTTAACTTTTGACCCATTCAGTCAAACATCCTAAGAGTTTATAGCGGGCAAGAAATCCAATATAGCACACACAAATACTATTTGGAAAACTACATAATTATATATATATAAAAGAGACATCACATTCTACATTACATGATGTACATCTCGTGCATTACATTTCATTGATTGGATGCTAAAGATGTAGTTGAATAAGATAAGGACGACAATGAGATCTAGCTGTGGTTGATTCTGCTTTAATTTAGCGCCAACTAAAGAGATTTTTTTTCTCAAAGTGACAAGATTTGAAATAGTCTCATACCGAAGTGAGGGGAACAAAAGAAACTAAGAATTACCCTCTGACCCTCTATAACTAGATTTAACTAGATTTAAACATTTTATTCAAACAAAAACCGCGCAAAGATTCAGAACACGTGGCAATATGTTGTTTTATTTTTCATACAAGAGTTGCCAATTAATGACGTCACGTCCTTTCTTGTCGGAAATTATACATCTCAAATGATTACGAGATTTAGATTCCCCCCCCCCCCTTTCAAAAAAAAAAACCACTCACACATTTAAGTGCTAATATTATTTCTTACTTGCAAGTTGTGTTTATTATGTTCTATAAATAATTTTATTAGCATTGGGATACTGAGTACACTAAGTACTATCAAACTAAACTGTGAATACAATTTAGAAACAATTCTGTTTCACTTGGTCTAAAGAGCATCATGTCATATTACATGTACTCTATCCATATAGTCGGACTAGTTCTACTGTTGGCAGTGGATTACATTAGTGAAAGTGTTATATTGTTTTACAGGACATGGTGGGTCTAGCGGCAGCGCGGCAGATTGACGGTTACATTCCCCAGTATTACTGTTGAGATCATTTTATGACAACACAAATGCATAATACAGAAATAGAGGCATTAAAGAAAAGTCATTATTTATCCAAAATGATTCGTTCATCAAAACTGTTTCCTTTAATCGAGTGGCAACAAATAAACAGGCACATTCAAGGAGTCATACAATGATTCAAGGAGTCATACAATGATTCAAGGAGTCATACAATGATTCAAGGAGTCATACAATGTTGCTTGAATTATGTGTATTTTACTGGTGCTTTTTTTTAAAAGAAAAATTGAGAACAAAAAACAAAACAGTAAGACAGAAAGAAATAAGAAAGAGGGGAAAGTAATTTATAGAAAGAAACAGAAAGAAACAGAAAGAAACAGAAAGAAACAGAAAGAAACAGAAAGAAACAGAAAGTAACTGATAAAAGCAGAAAGAAACAGAAAGAAACAGAAAGAAGCAGAAAGAAACAGAAAGAAACAGAAAGAAGCAGAAAGAAACAGAAAGAAGCAGAAAGAAACAGAAAGAAACAGAAAGAAACAGAAAGAGGCAGAAAGAAACAGAAAGAAACAGAAAGAAGCAGAAAGTAACAGAAAGTAACTGATAGAAGCAGAAAGAAACAGAAAGAAACAGAAAGAAACATCAAACAGAAAGAAACAGAAAGAAACAGAAAGTAACTGATAAAAGCAGAAAGAAGCAGAAAGAAACAGAAAGAAACAGAAAGTAGCAGAAAGAAACAGAAAGTAGCTGATAGAAGCAGACAGAAGCAGACAGAAACAGACAGAAACAGAAAGAAACAGAAAGTAACAGAAAGTAGCAGAAAGAAACAGAAAGTAGCAGAAAGAAACAGAAAGAAACAGAAAGTAGCAGAAAGAAACAGAAAGTAGCAGAAAGTAGCAGAAAGAAACAGAAAGTAGCAGAAAGTAGCAGAAAGAAACAGAAAGAAACAGAAAGTAGCAGAAAGAAACAGATAGTAACTGATAGAAACAGACAGAAACAGACAGAAACAGAAAGAAGCAGAAAGAAACAGAAAGAAACAGAAAGTAGCAAAAAGAAACAGAAAGTAACTGATAGAAGCAGACAGAAACAGACAGAAACAGAAAGAAACAGAAAGTAACAGAAAGTAGCAGAAAGAAACAGAAAGTAGCAGAAAGAAACAGAAAGAAACAGAAAGTAGCAGAAAGAAACAGATAGTAACTGATAGAAACAGACAGAAACAGACAGAAACAGAAAGAAACAGAAAGAAACAGAAAGAAACAGAAAGTAGCAGAAAGAAACAGAAAGTAACTGATAGAAGCAGACAGAAGCAGACAGAAGCAGACAGAAACAGAAAGAAACAGAAAGTAACAGAAAGAAACAGAAAGAAGCAGACAGAAACAGACAGTAACAGAAAGAAACAGAAAGAAACAGAAAGAAACAGAAAGAAACAGAAAGAAACAGACAGTAACGGGAAGAAAAGAAAGATAATAAAGAAACAGTTGTTACCTTCTTTCATTATCATCCAAGTGAGAAAATAAAACATTTTTAGAGATTGCCTTGGATAAAGCAGCCATAGTTTTATAATCCTTGGGAACAACCTGGTGATGAGAGAATAGAACACAAATAGTATGTTCAAGTAATAGCTAGTCAACTTTTGATATACTATTGTTGTAGTATTATAATAACATAATAAATTTAATAAAATACATCAGCAAAGAATTCAATTAATTACAAAAATTACAAACAAGAACTTCAAATATATGATTGAATATATCAGTCATTTATTATTCTATCATCTGTATTTCAAGTCTACAAACAAATTTAAAATATAAATTTCTCCATCACCTCTCTACTCATTGGTTCTGTCATTTTGTCAAAACTAGATCTACAGCCCAATAGAATGAAATACGAGAGAAGGACAGAGGGAAAGCCAAGAAAAAATGTCAGCACAATTGCAAGACTCGCCAGCAGGCTCCAAGTTTTTATAGCAGTTGGGCAGCTCTCATTATTTCTAGATCCCCGGATACAAGGGGAGAAAAGCAAGGCTGGAACAGGAAGTGGAAAGTCATAAAAACTGGATATTTCTTCCACATGTCACCAAAATGTAATTAAATGTTGACAGCATGTTGTAGTCACCCCCCCCCCACACACACACACACACAAAGCCCCCACCCAAAGCAAGATATTTTTCTTTTTAACTTTGCTCTATATGTCTTGAAATATTGCGAGAGGGAATAAGTTATTGACTGTTGACCACCTCGTAGGCAATCTAAATCATGAATTCAAGGAGAAGTTGTAGACTGTTGACCACCTCGTAGGCAATCTAAATCATGAATTCAAGGAGAAGTTATAGACTGTTGACCACCTCGTAGGCTATATACATCATGAATTCAAGGAGAAGTTATAGACTGTTGACCACCTCGTAGGCAATCTAAATCATGAATTCAAGGAGAAGTTATAGACTGTTGACCACCTCGTAGGCTTTCTAAATATTGAATTCAAGGAGAAGTTATAGACTGTTGACCACCTCGTAATCTATCTAAATCATGAATTCAAGGAGAAGTTATAGACTGTTGACCACCTCGTAGGCAATCTAAATCATGAATTCAAGTAGAAGTTATAGACTGTTGACCACCTCGTAGGCTATCTACATATTGAAATCAAGGAGAAGTTATAGACTGTTGACCACCTCGCAGTCTATCTAAATATTGAATTCAAGGAGAAGTTATAGACTGTTGACCACCTCGTAGGCTATCTAAATATTGAATTCAAGGAGAAGTTATAGACTGTTGACCACCTCGTAGGCTATATACATCATGAAATCAAGGAGAAGTTATAGACTGTTGACCACCTCGTAGGCTATCTAAATATTGAAATCAAGGAGAAGTTATAGACTGTTGACCACCTCGTAGGCTATCTAAATCATGAATTCAAGGAGAAGTTATAGACTGTTGACCACCTCGCTATCAAAATTTTTATTTCAAGCAGAAGTTATAGAAAAAAAGGGTTTTTCAAAGAGTAAATGATTTAGAAAATGAATTTTAAAAAAATAATAATAACTGTAAAGAGACAATGAAGGTTTGAGGTGGAGAGTGTAGTTAACTATTGGGAAAACATTTTGCTGATCGTTTTAGAGGTATCAGAATCATTAACAGCAAGCGACTATTCTAGCTAACTCTAAAGACCTCCAATGGGGAAGTCATTAGTCATAGAGATCCGTCCTAGGCGTACCATGTATAGATGTACCATCTATATGTCCATACTTGGAGTACCATGATCTATCTATATGGACGCCCCTAATAAAGATTGGTGGCCGACATTGGAATATATTTTAACGTTGTTGTTTTGTTTATGATATGTAAAAGTTATAATAAATACCTACACATGTCTAAATATAAGCAAAGCTTACAAGTGCAAATATATTTAGACCATACAGTGTCTAATAGGTTCTAAATAGAATGTATATTATAATCAACTCCACACTAGTAGAGCCTACTGGGCCTACACTGTATATGAAAAGTTTAAACAGCCTGCATGACTGCATGAGAAGTGGAAATGTGTGTAGCCGTTGACGTTGACGCATCGATTACTTTTCCTTACAAAAAAACACAAGAATATTTGGTCGAGACGTCGTTTTAAAAAAAAAATCCACTTCACAAAGTTATTGCACACATTGTGTCGTAAAACGCAGCAGATGACCAGGGTACGCAACTAAGGTATTAATTCTCACCGACGAAAGCTGCGTGAGTTACGTCCCTGAGATCAGTGCTTCTCAATAAGATAAGATAAGAATGGGCACTTTTTATAGCGCTTCTATCCATGCTATTAAATTAGCATGCTCAGTGCGCTCCTTTGGAGTGACTTGCAATAGCAGATATATTAGTCAAAGAGAAATGTCTTTAAGTTCTTTTTAAAAAATTCTCTTGTCCAAAACACTCCCAGTGTCTGAGATACATTTTTCATAAAGAAGGTGATACTGATTTAAATGAGCGCACTCCCGGGTAGTTCTTTTTGTGTCCATCCAAACTGGGAGTTTTGAGGAGTGACTGTGTTGAAAAGGGCAGTTCCCTAGATGGCTCATGCCTTGATATAAGCTCTCGAAGATAAAAAGGAGCAATGCCCTTTATGCATCCGTACGTAATGGACATAATTTTGTGTTCTATTTGCTTTATCATCGGGTGCCAGTGGAGATTCCTTAGTATTGGGGAGATTATGAGATATGATCTTGCCTCCTCACCCCCGAAACAATGCGCGCCGCGGTGTTCTGCACTCTCTGTAATCTCTGCAGCTGGTTTTGCGGCAAACCCCAACGACAACTATTGCAGTAATCCAACCTTGACTGGATAAGAGAGACTGATACGTTATTGGTCGTCCTTCTATTGAGTTGACCACATCGTAGGCTATCTAAATATTGAATTCAAGGAGAAGTTATAGACTGTTGACCACCTCGTAGGCTATCTAAATATTGAATTCAAGGAGAAGTTATAGACTGTTGACCACCTCGTAGGCTATCTAAATATTGAATTCAAGGAGAAGTTATAGACTGTTGACCACCTCGTAGGCTATCTAAATATTGAATTCCAGGAGAAGTTATAGACTGTTGACCACCTCGTAGGCTATCTAAATATTGAATTCAAGGAGAAGTTATGGACTGTTGACCACCTCGTAGGCTATATACATCATGAAATCAAGGAGAAGTTATAGACTGTTGACCACCTCGTAGGCTATCTAAATCATGAATTCCAGGAGAAGTTATAGACTGTTGACCACCTCGTAGGCTATCTAAATATTGAATTCCAGGAGAAGTTATAGACTGTTGACCACCTCGTAGGCTATCTAAATATTGAATTCAAGGAGAAGTTATAGACTGTTGACCATCTCGTAGGCTATCTAAATATTGAATTCAAGGAGAAGTTATAGACTGTTGACCACCTCGTAGGCTATCTAAATATTGAATTCAAGGAGAAGTTATAGACTGTTGACCACCTCGTAGGCTATCTAAATATTGAATTCAAGGAGAAGTTATAGACTGTTGACCACCTCGTAGGCTATCTAAATATTGAATTCAAGGAGAAGTTATAGACTGTTGACCACCTCGTAGGCTATATACATCATGAAATCAAGGAGAAGTTATAGACTGTTGACCACCTCGTAATCTATCTAAATCATGAATTCAAGGAGAAGTTATAGACTGTTGACCACCTCGTAGGCAATCTAAATCATGAATTCAAGTAGAAGTTATAGACTGTTGACCACCTCGTAGGCTATCTACATATTGAAATCAAGGAGAAGTTATAGACTGTTGACCACCTCGCAGTCTATCTAAATATTGAATTCAAGGAGAAGTTATAGACTGTTGACCACCTCGTAGGCTATCTAAATATTGAATTCAAGGAGAAGTTATAGACTGTTGACCACCTCGTAGGCTATATACATCATGAAATCAAGGAGAAGTTATAGACTGTTGACCACCTCGTAGGCTATCTAAATATTGAAATCAAGGAGAAGTTATAGACTGTTGACCACCTCGTAGGCTATCTAAATCATGAATTCAAGGAGAAGTTATAGACTGTTGACCACCTCGCTATCAAAATTTTTATTTCAAGCAGAAGTTATAGAAAAAAAGGGTTTTTCAAAGAGTAAATGATTTAGAAAATGAATTTAAAAAAAATAATAATAACTGTAAAGAGACAATGAAGGTTTGAGGTGGAGAGTGTAGTTAACTATTGGGAAAACATTTTGCTGATCGTTTTAGAGGTATCAGAATCATTAACAGCAAGCGACTATTCTAGCTAACTCTAAAGACCTCCAATGGGGAAGTCATTAGTCATAGAGATCCGTCCTAGGCGTACCATGTATAGATGTACCATCTATATGTCCATACTTGGAGTACCATGATCTATCTATATGGACGCCCCTAATAAAGATTGGTGGCCGACATTGGAATATATTTTAACGTTGTTGTTTTGTTTATGATATGTAAAAGTTATAATAAATACCTACACATGTCTAAATATAAGCAAAGCTTACAAGTGCAAATATATTTAGACCATACAGTGTCTAATAGGTTCTAAATAGAATGTATATTATAATCAACTCCACACTAGTAGAGCCTACTGGGCCTACACTGTATATGAAAAGTTTAAACAGCCTGCATGACTGCATGAGAAGTGGAAATGTGTGTAGCCGTTGACGTTGACGCATCGATTACTTCCCCTTACAAAAAAACACAAGAATATTTGGTCGAGACGTCGTTTTAAAAAAAAAATCCACTTCACAAAGTTATTGCACACATTGTGTCGTAAAACGCAGCAGATGACCAGGGTACGCAACTAAGGTATTAATTCTCACCGACGAAAGCTGCGTGAGTTACGTCCCTGAGATCAGTGCTTCTCAATAAGATAAGATAAGAATAGGCACTTTTTATAGCGCTTCTATCCATGCTATTAAATTAGCATGCTCAGTGCGCTCCTTTGGAGTGACTTGCAATAGCAGATATATTAGTCAAAGAGAAATGTCTTTAAGTTCTTTTTAAAAAATTCTCTTGTCCAAAACACTCCCAGTGTCTGAGATACATTTTTCATAAAGAAGGTGATACTGATTTAAATGAGCGCACTCCCGGGTAGTTCTTTTTGTGTCCATCCAAACTGGGAGTTTTGAGGAGTGACTGTGTTGAAAAGGGCAGTTCCCTAGATGGCTCATGCCTTGATATAAGCTCTCGAAGATAAAAAGGAGCAATGCCCTTTATGCATCCGTACGTAATGGACATAATTTTGTGTTCTATTTGCTTTATCATCGGGTGCCAGTGGAGATTCCTTAGTATTGGGGAGATTATGAGATATGATCTTGCCTCCTCACCCCCGAAACAATGCGCGCCGCGGTGTTCTGCACTCTCTGTAATCTCTGCAGCTGGTTTTGCGGCAAACCCCAACGACAACTATTGCAGTAATCCAACCTTGACTGGATAAGAGAGACTGATGCGTTATTGGTCGTCCTTCTATTGAGTTGACCACATCGTAGGCTATCTAAATATTGAATTCAAGGAGAAGTTATAGACTGTTGACCACCTCGTAGGCTATCTAAATATTGAATTCAAGGAGAAGTTATAGACTGTTGACCACCTCGTAGGCTATCTAAATATTGAATTCAAGGAGAAGTTATAGACTGTTGACCACCTCGTAGGCTATCTAAATATTGAATTCAAGGAGAAGTTATAGACTGTTGACCACCTCGTAGGCTATCTAAATATTGAATTCAAGGAGAAGTTATAGACTGTTGACCACCTCGTAGGCTATCTAAATATTGAATTCAAGGAGAAGTTATAGACTGTTGACCACCTCGTAGGCTATCTAAATATTGAATTCAAGGAGAAGTTATAAACTGTTGACCACCTCGTAGGCTATCTAAATATTGAATTCAAGGAGAAGTTATAGACTGTTGACCACCTCGTAGGCTATCTAAATATTGAATTCAAGGAGAAGTTATAGACTGTTGACCACCTCGTAGGCTATCTAAATATTGAATTCAAGGAGAAGTTATAGACTGTTGACCACCTCGTAGGCAATCTAAATCATGAATTCAAGGAGAAGTTATAGACTGTTGACCACCTCGTAGGCTTTCTAAATATTGAATTCAAGGAGAAGTTATAGACTGTTGACCACCTCGTAATCTATCTAAATCATGAATTCAAGGAGAAGTTATAGACTGTTGACCACCTCGTAGGCAATCTAAATCATGAATTCAAGTAGAAGTTATAGACTGTTGACCACCTCGTAGGCTATCTACATATTGAAATCAAGGAGAAGTTATAGACTGTTGACCACCTCGCAGTCTATCTAAATATTGAATTCAAGGAGAAGTTATAGACTGTTGACCACCTCGTAGGCTATCTAAATATTGAATTCAAGGAGAAGTTATAGACTGTTGACCACCTCGTAGGCTATATACATCATGAAATCAAGGAGAAGTTATAGACTGTTGACCACCTCGTAGGCTATCTAAATATTGAAATCAAGGAGAAGTTATAGACTGTTGACCACCTCGTAGGCTATCTAAATCATGAATTCAAGGAGAAGTTATAGACTGTTGACCACCTCGCTATCAAAATTTTTATTTCAAGCAGAAGTTATAGAAAAAAAGGGTTTTTCAAAGAGTAAATGATTTAGAAAATGAATTTTAAAAAAATAATAATAACTGTAAAGAGACAATGAAGGTTTGTGGTGGAGAGTGTAGTTAACTATTGGGAAAACATTTTGCTGATCGTTTTAGAGGTATCAGAATCATTAACAGCAAGCGACTATTCTAGCTAACTCTAAAGACCTCCAATGGGGAAGTCATTAGTCATAGAGATCCGTCCTAGGCGTACCATGTATAGATGTACCATCTATATGTCCATACTTGGAGTACCATGATCTATCTATATGGACGCCCCTAATAAAGATTGGTGGCCGACATTGGAATATATTTTAACGTTGTTGTTTTGTTTATGATATGTAAAAGTTATAATAAATACCTACACATGTCTAAATATAAGCAAAGCTTACAAGTGCAAATATATTTAGACCATACAGTGTCTAATAGGTTCTAAATAGAATGTATATTATAATCAACTCCACACTAGTAGAGCCTACTGGGCCTACACTGTATATGAAAAGTTTAAACAGCCTGCATGACTGCATGAGAAGTGGAAATGTGTGTAGCCGTTGACGTTGACGCATCGATTACTTCCCCTTACAAAAAAACACAAGAATATTTGGTCGAGACGTCGTTTTAAAAAAAAAATCCACTTCACAAAGTTATTGCACACATTGTGTCGTAAAACGCAGCAGATGACCAGGGTACGCAACTAAGGTATTAATTCTCACCGACGAAAGCTGCGTGAGTTACGTCCCTGAGATCAGTGCTTCTCAATAAGATAAGATAAGAATGGGCACTTTTTATAGCGCTTCTATCCATGCTATTAAATTAGCATGCTCAGTGCGCTCCTTTGGAGTGACTTGCAATAGCAGATATATTAGTCAAAGAGAAATGTCTTTAAGTTCTTTTTAAAAAATTCTCTTGTCCAAAACACTCCCAGTGTCTGAGATACATTTTTCATAAAGAAGGTGATACTGATTTAAATGAGCGCACTCCCGGGTAGTTCTTTTTGTGTCCATCCAAACTGGGAGTTTTGAGGAGTGACTGTGTTGAAAAGGGCAGTTCCCTAGATGGCTCATGCCTTGATATAAGCTCTCGAAGATAAAAAGGAGCAATGCCCTTTATGCATCCGTACGTAATGGACATAATTTTGTGTTCTATTTGCTTTATCATCGGGTGCCAGTGGAGATTCCTTAGTATTGGGGAGATTATGAGATATGATCTTGCCTCCTCACCCCCGAAACAATGCGCGCCGCGGTGTTCTGCACTCTCTGTAATCTCTGCAGCTGGTTTTGCGGCAAACCCCAACGACAACTATTGCAGTAATCCAACCTTGACTGGATAAGAGAGACTGATACGTTATTGGTCGTCCTTCTATTGAGTTGACCACATCGTAGGCTATCTAAATATTGAATTCAAGGAGAAGTTATAGACTGTTGACCACCTCGTAGGCTATCTAAATATTGAATTCAAGGAGAAGTTATAGACTGTTGACCACCTCGTAGGCTATCTAAATATTGAATTCAAGGAGAAGTTATAGACTGTTGACCACCTCGTAGGCTATCTAAATATTGAATTCCAGGAGAAGTTATAGACTGTTGACCACCTCGTAGGCTATCTAAATATTGAATTCAAGGAGAAGTTATGGACTGTTGACCACCTCGTAGGCTATATACATCATGAAATCAAGGAGAAGTTATAGACTGTTGACCACCTCGTAGGCTATCTAAATCATGAATTCCAGGAGAAGTTATAGACTGTTGACCACCTCGTAGGCTATCTAAATATTGAATTCCAGGAGAAGTTATAGACTGTTGACCACCTCGTAGGCTATCTAAATATTGAATTCAAGGAGAAGTTATAGACTGTTGACCACCTCGTAGGCTATCTAAATATTGAATTCAATGAGTCCATCCAATGGACTAAATCCCAATGTGTCTTTATTTAATCTATGTGCTGCTAACTTACATAATGTTGGTGACTTCTAAAAGGTTTACTTTAAATGTATTGTTAAAACTATGTAGACCAATGGAGCCTTAAAGCTTTCAATCAGAGTACCAATGTGGATAAAACAAAGTCATTCAAATATGTAACAGCTCTACTCTTTTACTGCATGGATCATGTATTCACAGTCTGTTCAATTTCTGCTCAAATCTTTGTCAATTTATTGAATGTTAAACCTATGTTAATTTACTGAATATTAAACCTATGTAAATTCAATGCACATTGCATGTGAACCTTCAAACCATTTACTTAATGTACCGGTAACGGTATATTTGGTAAACTAAGCTATGTTATTAACAACTAGACTACCACAGCCATGTTATACTGGTCTCACCTTTTTGACATACTGTGCGGCATCCTCCTCCCTGTAAACCTCCGCAGAAACCGCCCCTCGCCTCGTCCTCTTGTTCATGGCGGGATGAAGGTGTGGCGGTGTGCTGGCCACATCATCCTCTCTCTCATCGCTGGGTGGCGTGGCAGATTTGAGCTTTTCTTTGGCTGCCTGCTCCTGTAAACACAAAGAGAGAGAGAGTCTCCATGATAATACGACATATTCAATATATACCAGTCAGTCAGCATATTATATATTATTCAAAACACTTTCCTTATCCCTTTTGCGAGAACAAATGCATATAAGTACTCTTTCTTCCCGAGTGGCATTCGGGCATGAAATGTGTTGCCTGAACAAACCAGAAAAACCAGTAACTTAACATCATTTAATTTAAAACACTAGTAAAGATGCAAGACTAGATTTGGACCACGGATGAGCGTAGGACGCAATAATCTTCTTCATAGAAGGAGCGTCTGCTATATAATAGATAAGATCAGCTATGCTACAGACTATATTTTTTATATACAGAGGGCTGATGCGTAATAAACGAATAGTGAATAGTTACAGAATATGTGTTCACGTCAAAATTACTGAACTGTTACATGTCATTTGCATACACACACACAAACGCAATCACGTAGCTATATAAAATGGACTTCTTGTCACGTGGTCATTGTTTGTTTGTTTTAAAATTACTTTTGAAGATTAAAATCCGAGATTACCACACCCCACGAATTAATTTTTGAAAGCTTGGGGCCTGAAATTATTATTTTTTGCTGACATATATATATAATAGAATAAATACGATAGTGTCATATGGTAAAGAATATAAATTAACTGTATAAATAGGCGACTTTATAACCACAACAGTAACAATAATCACTGCCCGACTATGGGATTCAACATTTTCTTTGGTTAGCTCCCTTGCAACATTTCACTGTGTCGTGAAGCGCTAAAATTGCCGTCCACAAGAACATACAATCGAGTGGAGTATTTAAATAATCTTATGAATATTAAATGTGTCCAACAAGAACAACTTATAGGTATTTATGTATTTAATTAACTAGAAACTAGAGAAGAAACGTATAAGAAATAAGAGTATATTTATGGAAAAAATGTAACTCATAAACTTTAACAGTACAGTCAGACGTCACTTCCTATAGCCAGCCTGTTTTTGTATCCTATCACTGACTATGTGGTGGTTAATGGTCTTAGTTCATACTAAACACACACACACAAACATGATTGGCATCTTGTGACGTTACAAAATACGACATTGTGTGATGACGTATTATGGAAGTAGTATGACGTAATTGTATATCAGCAGCATGCAGCATGAAAACTCACTTTAAAAAATAAAGTAAAACAGGCTTCATAGATTTAATATAGATCTTGTCAGTTGTAAGTACTTCTAGTTAAAGTACTTAGATCTTGTCAGTTGTAAGTACTTCTAGTTAAAGTACTTAGATCTTGTCAGTTGTAAGCACTTCTAGTTAAAGTACTTAGATCTTGTCAGTTGTAAGTACTTCTAGTTAAAGAGCTTAGATCTTGTCAGTTGTAAGCACTTCTAGTTAAAGTACTTAGATCTTGTCAGTTGTAAGTACTTCTAGTTAAAGTACTTAGATCTTGTCAGTTGTAAGTACTTCTAGTTAAAGTACTTAGATCTTGTCAGTTGTAAGTACTTCTAGTTAAAGTACTTAGATCTTGTCAGTTGTAAGCACTTCTAGTTAAAGTACTTAGATCTTGTCAGTTGTAAGCACTTCTAGTTAAAGTACTTAGAACTTGTCAGTTGTAAGTACTTCTAGTTAAAGTACTTAGATCTTGTCAGTTGTAAGTACTTCTAGTTTTATATATATATATATATATATATATATATATAAAGGAAGATGTGTGTGTGGACTCCGATTCCCAATGGTTAATTGTAAGACACGTGACCTTATTGCCTCACATTATTATTTTTGCGATCTCGCTTTCTCTAGCTGAGTGGTTAGCATCCCAAACTGCCATATACATGTGACCTGAGTTTTATTCCACACTGAGAACTTGTTTTTTCTTATTCAGTAAAAGCAATTTAGGTATGCTACTTTTTTACATTTCCATGAATATTACTGTTCTTTTAAAGATTGTAAGAAATTCAGGATTTAAAGTTTTCCTAACCCTAACCCTAACCCTAAAATCTAATAATTATATTTTAAACATACGAGAGACGGGTGTTTGATTCTCATTCAGAGATACTCCTAACTTTTACTTTTATGGTAAATAAATACACATGCCTTTTTTTAATCGATTGCAATATTTTTTTTTTATTACTGAGAGAGACTGATGTTGGAGTTTGCGTACGAGTAAGACTGATTTATTTTGACTGATTGTGTACATTGTACATACGCACACATGTATATCTAGCCAACTAGAGAAATAAAACAATAACAACAGCAGCTCAACCAGAGGACTGGTTGAATAGATAGTCATAAGAATAAGATATGAACACAGTTCATTTCGCAACCTCCGGCAATGGGGTATGAAAAATATCTGCAGACGAATGTATGGCGGCTGTTCGCAATTTGTTTGAATGGCTTGAAACAGCATTTGATATGAACTAATTCAATACGGATGTGCAATAATGAGTTATAACTGCAAACGAAATTCTCTGATTAGTTGTAAGTAATACGTATTTAATTCAAACTAAACGGTCATACATTAAAAATCGCTACTAGAAAAAGGGAAAGTGGGGATAGAGAAGTTCAAATGTTTGGGTTGCAATAGGTTTGACCGGAAGTGGGGGTATGAAAACGTGCCTTTTTTTGCGTACGTACTATATGTATGTCCCCTAATTTAAAATGTTATAAGTTGAAATAAATCAATATAATAATATATCGCTACACTCGCTGTTTCCGTTTATCCTGTACTAACCAATAAGTAAATAACATAATAGCCTACAGGTAGAAAAGTATAATTCAAGTGTTCACTTTATCATCTGTGGTCCATGGCTGTTAAAACTCTCTCTGGCTATATTTAAAGACAAATACAACAACTGACAGTTCTAAAGTTACGTACACCCATTCTTCTAACCGTATAAACAAAATCTATTTCTACAAGTTAGTCAAGTAGAATGAACTCTACCATCAGCTGTCTCCAAGACACCTTCTAAACATCACTCCACCCTTACTCCTGTATGTCGGACACATAAGCACAGTCCAAGAGGAAATAAAACTATGGAAGCCTCCTATATTCAAAAAATCTGCAGTGCTAGACTCAGTAGGCTGGCACACCACTCACAACCTTGCCTTCCTCTTTTTGTGTGTAACCACCCGCTACCGGAAACTGATGTTTCACAACGTCACGTGGGACTGACAGAAGAGTGTGGGACATGAATGTGTCGATACAATTTGAGGAAGGCGTGAGTCAATTAAAATGCGAAATTATATACTTCATTTATATATAGATCTATATATAATATATATAAGATATTGGAGTAAATTTATAAGTCTATTTCAGAAGCATTTGTTTTTGGCAATCAGATAGACAAACAGGGGGTTGGCGGACAACTAGACAGGCAAGTAGGCAGATAGGCAAACAGATATAGAAATAGATAGATAGATTATACAAATAGATAGATACCGGTAGATAGATAGACAGAAAGATAGATAGGTATAAAGATAGTTAGCAAGACAGATATATATAAAGATATATAGAAAGATAGATAAGATATATAAAAAGGTAGTTAGCAGAACAGATAGATATAAAGATAGATAGAAAGATAGATAGATATAAAGATAGATAAGATAGATATAAAGATAGTTAGCACGACAGATAGATATAAAGATATATAGAAAGATAGATATAAAGATAGTTAGCAGGACAGATAGATATAAAGATATATAGAAAGATAGATATAAAGATAGTTAGCAGGACAGATAGATATAAAGATATATAGAAAGATAGATATAAAGATAGTTAACAAGACACATAGATATAAAGATATATAGATATAAAGATAGATATAAAGATAGTTAGCAGGACAGATAGATATAAAGATATATATAGAAAGATAGATATAAAGATAGTTAGCAGGACAGATAGATATAAAGATATATAGAAAGATAGATATAAAGATAGTTAGCAGGACAGATAGATATAAAGATATATAGAAAGATAGATAGATATAAAGATAGATAAGATAGATATAAAGATAGTTAGCAGGACAGATAGATATAAAGATATATAGAAAGATAGATATAAAGATAGTTAGCAGGACAGATAGATATAAAGATATATAGAAAGATAGATATAAAGATAGTTAGCAGGACAGATAGATATAAAGATATATAGAAAGATAGATATAAAGATAGTTAGCAAGACACACATAGATATAAAGATATATAGATATAAAGATAGATAAGATAGATATAAAGATAGTTAGCAGGACAGATAGATATAAAGATATATATAGAAAGATAGATATAAAGATAATCAGCAGGACAGATAGATATAAAGATATATAGAAAGATAGATAGATATAAAGATAGTTAGCAAGACACACATATATAAAGATAGATAAGTTCGATAGATATAAAGATAGAAAAGATAGATACAAAGATAGTTATGAAGACATATAGATAGAAAGGTAGGCAGAAAGATAGATATAAAGATAGATATAAAGATAATTAGCAAGACAGATAGATAGAAAGATAGATATAAAGTTAGATATAAAGATATATCTATAAACATATGTACATACTTTTAAAAAAAGACATCCCAGACACTTTCAGAACAAATTGATTTTTGCTATATATAAAACAGCTACGTCTACATAAAAAACAACCCACTAAACCTCAGTGCTAAATATAGATTGTTTTCTTAATACCTGGAAAAGTTCAATTTCTTATTTGATGTTCTTGTTATTTTTATGGGGTGTAATAGAAGGATATATTTATCTTTTGAAAACCCCATGCAGAAACTATATATTATTATAGTGCAGTAGATCCGTTTCTTCTAGCAAGTCTAAAACTGTATTTGTGCACAGAAGGAGAAAACATTCTGTGATGATATAATCAACAATAACAAAAACACTTCTACTCGTGTACAAGTCGTTCAACGTTCATGTGTATCGAAGCAATCACGTCTAGTCTTCATTCATGCAAATGAACGTCCAGAAGAACCGTAACTCTGAACTAACCACACAAACCGATCTTACTGTTTAAACGGGAAACATTGTCATTGTATCAATAAAACTGAGAAAAGAAAGTAAATTAAAACCCACAATGCCTCTTAACCAATTAGTTGATTTAGTGTTTAGAAACAACAACTGGCGAGAATAGAATTCCTTTTGGTTGCTAACTTATGTAGAAGCGAAACTTGACGCATAGGGACAAATAAATGTATGCAATACACATAGAATACAATCTATAATAAATATAGTCAACATATCAATTGGTGATACCTCAGGTTACTACTTCACCTTGACTAAATTAATCCTTTCTCCCCAAAGCCCAAAAACAAAATATTTCACACCAGTACATCCTAGAAACCCACGGATGTGTTTAAACACAGGAATTGTTGTACACACATTTAAGCTCATGCGTTCATAAATGTACAATAAAAATGTACGATCAACACAAGAAACAGCATATCTCAATACACTATATATATATACATTATACATTTCTATTGTAGCAATAGTTTTATCCTATATAGTAATATCAAATATTAATATTGCAAATATTTACCTCCATTCGATGTTACGTTGACCAATAAACTAACAGTCTCAAAATGAATAGATTCTAAATACAATTCACAAGTCAATTTCTACTCATCAATTATTTCCATTAGACATTCAATAGTTAAAAGACTTTGACAGCTTTCAGAATTGCAGAAGTTCATGTAAAACGTCCTTAGAATTGCAAAAGTTAAAGTATCAAGTAAAAAGTCCTCAGAATTGCAGAAGTTAAGATCCTCTATAACCGCTTTGAGAATTACAAAGCTGACAACTATTCCTTCATCTAAAGCGATGCAGTACTGCGCCAATCTGACCCTATTTGTTCACATCGTGATGACCAACATTAACTTGGCCTTCAAACTGACCTGTCCGAGCGGAGACTGGGTTAAATCAACAGTGGCAGTGGCGACCCCCCTCACATTCATACCTGGACCTTACACACACACAATAATTGGGACATAAACATGGCGCCCTGCCCCCCTCACTGTTGTTCATGTCCTTAAAGACGACATTTTGTCAGATGTCATGACATTTGGATTCCTCGTTTGATAGTCACGTGTTGGCATTGACTTTATATAGTATAAGGTACAATAAGGAGTAACTAGTTACTAACTAGGACATAGATCTAGTGTTTAATAGTCAGGTGTAACGGTATCACCAATTAGAATTCATTCTATTGACTCTTCAAACCTTGGATATGGAGCTGTATCATTCCGTTCTTCAACCCTTACCATCAAACTCTAGTCTGATATTCCAAACTGAAGAGCCATTCAGACAAAAACAACGCATGCACAAACACACACAAACAAACACACACAACGCCCATGTCAGGGATGGAAGCTCTAACCATTTTATTTTAGAAATGTTCAAAATTCAATTTCGTCATCACAGTCAGGTATGTGTATGAAACATAGAATTTCCATTGTAGCACAGTAACTTGGGTGAGGGATGGGGATTTTGAGGGTAGGGATGGGGAAAGAATGGGGAGAGATTGGGGGGAGGGGGGAATCAATTACGTCGATGCCTGGAAGTGATGCATGAATGTGTTTTTTTAACAGATTGCAAGATGCAAGGGTTGGCAACAACCGTTGGCTAACAAGGCACATGCTACGGTGAATAAACGCATGCATTTATGGCATTAGGTAGCAAAGGACACACTGAACAGATGAATTTATAATTTCATTAATGGGTGTAATACTAATACCTTCAACTTGGAATACTACTGTTGACTACATGTACATACTCTACATACACAACAATAACATAATTCATAATATGGCTTGGTATAATGTCATCATAGAACCAATGACATGTCACCTCTCTCAGTACAGGATGAACCAATGACATGTCACCTCTCTCAGTACAGGATGAACCAATGACATGTCACCTCTCTCAGTACAGGATGAACCAATGACATGTCACCTCTCTCAGTACAGGATGAACCAATGACATGTCACCTCTCTCAGTACAGGATGAACCAATGACATGTCATCTCTCTCAGTACAGGATGAACCAATGACATGTCACCTCTCTCAGTACAGGATGAACCAATGACATGTCACCTCTCTCAGTACAGGATGAACCAATGACATGTCACCTCTCTCAGTACAGGATGAACCAATGACATGTCACATCTCTCAGTACAGGATGAACCAATGACATGTCACATCTCTCAGTACAGGCTGTATGTTTCATTGTAGCCCAGTCTTGTGTTGGTTTATATTCATAACTAATATTCACACAAAAAATAATATGCACACATAAAGAACAAGAAAATAGGTATATAAAAAAATATATATCCACACAGTCACACACAAAGAACAAAAGTGCAGATACCAAACAATACTAAACAATAAAGTGGTACGACTGATACACAAGTCTACTCTATCGACTATGGAACAAGGAAACATGAACGAGTTACGTCCCATGACAATACGAATAGAAGATGAGGAACATAACGACAAATTATGAAGCCAGGTCTTCCCGCGAGACTTGATGGAGTCCAACATTTCCATAGAGTTGTATAGAATTGCTACTATCTAGAGTAGTGCGTCGGGTTTCCAAACTGCCAGAGACAGACAACTACTTACTTGTAGACAAGAAAACAACATTTAGACTATACTACAAGACGATGTACTAAAAAACAAACCACTTTTCACGAGGAAGGAATTAACTGAAAGCACTCTTGTCAAATACTATGTTCTAGCCCTAATGATCAGACTGAAAGGAACAAGTTTGGGGGGGGGGGGGGGGCAGTACAGCGTTACTGTCTTCACAACAGTGTCACTTTCTTTGTTTCAGTATTTCATAAAAATAAAGAGTCTTAGTCTACACATTTACTTTAGAGTTCAACCATTTTTAAATCATTAAGAGAAATCTCAATTGTAGTTACAATTTAAAACAAAAAGGAAATTTTAATTGTAAAAAAAATAATTTCATTCAATATTTATGAAATAATCTTTTGTTACCACCATCAAGACAAAATCTTTGGGTTTATTCTTCTTGTTTTTGTTTTTATTAATATTTTATCAGCATCAGCAATAACTTGTACACAATTATTGAGGAAAATAAATGTAGCCATCCTTTCGCCAAAGAGACCTACATGACAACAGGGTTTTAGATTGGAGCACAGACCTGTGACCCTGATACGTAAAAACAAAAAAAAATCTTATTGATGTAAAAATGTATTTTGTAAAAAAAAAAAAGGATAATTCGATCTCTAATTACATTTGTGTTACTAATTGTAGGCAATGAATCCAATGATTCAATAATCCTGTATACAATTGTACATGTAAACATTGAATGCGCTACATCGCCGTTGTTCTATATTGGATCATAGATCATGATATTCTAAGGGGAAGGAGGGTTCTTGTTTTTCAAACCGATTATATTAGGCATTGCATTATTTAACTGGAGCTCGGAGTAGAACTGGCGCTAGGCTTAAGCTGACAAAACATCTGCTCGGGGTGGAGTCGGAGACTAGTTGATATACTAAGATAAATAGAAACCTATGAGAAAATTTCTGTGACAAAGAGTAAAATTTATGGGAAATGTTATGTCAAAGCGAGACTGTGAAATAGTTTAAGCTAAAACTGATATGGTTTGTGAACGATTACAAATAAACACAGACACACACACAAATACAAAAATTTATTCATCTTAAAGCCAAGTCATTGAATTACTCGTAAATTTTTGATGGAGGATAGGGGAGGTAGAAAGATTTAATAGAAATCAAATTGAGCTGATTAAAGTCAAATAATGTCTTGCATGAACTCCTTGCCTCTTGTTATTGCTTCATTAGGCTAGTCAAACAAAAGGCTTTCTTTAACTTGTTCATGCATTTCTATTTCAATTAGGGAATGCCTCTTCATACATTTAATTAAGGACTACTATGTCAACAGTGTTATGTTTGTATAATAAATGGATTTCTTTAAAATTAAATAGTTCAAGTCAGTCATTAACCATGTTGCACATTTTACACTTTTTTAAAGTCCCATGTTGCAATGAAATCGTCTCTTTTTCGACAATGAAAATAATAATTTTTTTTTTTTTACAATTTTAATTGAGTCGTTAAGATATTTTTATTAGGGTCATTTAAATTTAAAATTTGACTTTTTTTTTAAAGTGTGCATAGAAAGAGATGATAGAATTCATGGACCAACCCCTTGATAAAGTTGTATGCGTTAGAAAAAGTAACGAAAAACAAAATCTCTCAGGATTTGAACATCAGAGCAAATTTTTAACGGCATAAATTGCTCATACATATAAAGCTAACCACTAATGGGAACCCTACATCCTATTCTTCCCTCTCTATCAACCCTACATTCCATTTTCCATCTTATCAACCCTACATCCTATTCTTCCCTCTCTATCAACCCCACATTCCATTTTCCATCTCTATCAACCCTACATCCTATTCTTGACTCTCTATCAACCCTACATTCCATTTTCCATCTTATCAACCCTACATCCTATTCTTCCCTCTCTATCAACCCCACATTCCATTTTCCATCTCTATCAACCCTACATCCTATTCTTGACTCTCTATCAACCCTACATTCCATTTTCTCTTCTTTATCAATACAAATAGAAAACAACAAAAAAGAAAGTAGGCCATCAATTTGAGGAGAAATCATGAGCGCAAGGGAAAAGTTCAGTTTCTGAATGTCCCCGAGATAAAACCAATTAAAAAGCAAAATAACCCGAAAATGAGTTAGCTTCAGGCAGACACCAACTACAAGACTTCAATAGTAGAAAACTTTCTTCGGGCTGTCTCTTTGACCAGCGAGCTAAATAATTCCAAATAAGTCGTGGAACACTATGTCAGCTGTAATTTGAAATTTGATACTTGTTGCTATGTAACATTTGTAATGTAGTTTTACATTTCTAGTGAGTTAAATTGGAAAGGGGGGAGTGGGGGGTATAGGTCAGCGCAGCATCAACTTTTTGCGACCAGAATGAACCTCCCCCCCACGCTCTCCCCCCAAATGAATGAAACACACGTATATACATATTATCTAACTTAGATTTCGAATATAAAATACGATTATTAAATATTAGCATTAAACATTCTCATATGCATTTTCAAATGTAATCAAAAGTTTTTAATTTGTGATTCCAGCAGGAGAAACTCAAATGGATGTATTAGATAATTAAAGTTATTCCAACTATATCAGCGCCCTGTGTCTCGATTAAAACCCTTGAGTTGGAACTGGATTAAGGAGGGGGGGGGGGGTACCTAATAACTTCGTAAGACAAACACGAGCAAGTGTTATGTTCTATGCAAGAGATAGATTAGAGACTTGTTTTGTTTTTCAGAAAGTAGACCCCCCCCCCCAATAACTTCGTAAGACAAACACGAGCAAGTGTTATGTTCTATGCAAGAGATAGATTAGAGACTTGTTTTGTTTTAAAAAAAGTAGACCCCCCCCCCCCAATACATCGTCAATAGTCCGTGGCCTTGGCATTCATCACGTCTGCGCTGAACAAACTGGAGACTATTGATCTGTTGAGGGCCAAGGAGTCTTCCTCTATCTGCCAAGTCAACAGAAATCAAAGCTTTACTACCACCCGTCTCCTCCTACCCGCCCCACAGCGGCGCCCCCATCCACCACCCATCTATCACAGACACCATGAATCTTCCATGCAATCATGGCAACTCTTCCCAAAGACCACGCGGCGACATTTTGTTGGTACCTGCGACCCCAGTGAGTAAGTGGAAGATGACCTTATTATTGACGGTTGACCTAATTATACTTACACCCAGAAGTTGTCGGAAATAATCCCAAAACCGATGACCGCTTTGGTCAATGTACACTGACCTACTCTTCCCAATGAAAAATATTCCTTTCCGCCCCCCTCCCCTCCTTTATCGATTTCTGTAGCCTAGGGAGAAACCTGATTGTGTCGATGACGCAAGCAGCGCCCTCTTTCTTTTTTAAAATGTATTTTGTCTCTCCGTCCGTACACACACACACATATGTACACGTATAAGCACACTTAACACTTCAATTATTTGTAATATTTAAAAATGATGTGTTCTTCCAATCAGAGAGAAGTTACAAAGAATGTCTGTTACCAACTAGGAGACAGAAAGACAGTGTGAGGGAGAAAGAAAAGGAATAAATGAAAGGAAAAACGCCTGCGTTCAAAATTGATGTATTTCTGTCAGCACAAACAGAATCACTCCTCAGCTGTACTTGTTGCTGTGCTGTTATACCGAACTCACATCACATGTGATAAATCTTTAATATATATCTATGCTGGACAACCAACACATATACATACATATACAGGACACGTCGCCAATGCTCAACACACACATAACAACTGGCCATATTTGGGAAACACAGAGGCTTTAACACGCTGCAGCATATGACATATAGTAAACACAGAACATGGGTCATTGTGTTTCATACCTCTTATGTCGATGCCCATACATGCCAACGCTACAGTATTTCTAACAGACATATGTTGTTGTCAATATATTTAAAACAACTTTTGAAATAAAGGAAACAAAAGAAAGAAATGATCATGTGTTTTAAAAGGATTCTGTCATTGTTCTGTCACAACAACATTTCGGCAATGGACTTGTCAACAACAGCACTTGACATAATGAAAGGAAACCTCTGCCAACCCCAATCTCTACGTCTCCAGTACAGATATAAGCAATTAGAAGACAATGTTGCCGCTGCTGTTGTTTGAATGAATAAACAGAACGTACTATATCAACAAACTAATTACTGATAGACTTATCTACTGCATCACATATAAGAGTATAAAGGATACATTTTGAAGAGTTGTATAAACGACACGTTTTACCCCTTGTTATTGGTTATCAGGATGTAAAAGAGAACTATTGAGATAAGCAGTTCTTACGGATACCGTACTTAAGACTTTGAAATGCTCAAGTGATATGTTGGCTGAATATGAATTAAGACAAGATAACCTGTAGTCCAATTACCAGAACCATTGACCTACACACGGGTTCTATAGTTTACTTTACAGTGTAGGCTTTGACAAACTGTGCACTATGTATATCAAGGAAAGGCACCAAATACCGGTAGTCTAATATCTCAGGCTGGTGTCATAACCAATATAACTGACAAGTGTAACACCAATAGTTAAATCATTAAACCTAGAAACACTAGAGGACAGAAGGGTAAAGAGTGAAGTAGTAATAATACATAAGGTATTAAATTCTAATTTAGAAATACAATAAACTGTATGTTACAATACTCAGATAAACATAATGACAAAACACTTTCATTATCCCTTATGCGAGAACAAATGCATATAAGTACTCCCTCTCCCTCCGGGTAATGAATGGGTTTCCTGAACAAACCAGGAAAACCAATAACTTAACATCATTTAAAACACTAATAAAAATGCAAGACTAAACTAAACCATGGATGAGCGTAGGATGCAATAATCTTTTCTATAGAAGGAGCGTCTGCAATATGTAGATAAGATAATATACGAAGGACAACAACACTTTTTATACAAACACAATTTTTCTTCAGCATTTCTTCTTGTCTTCCACCTCTGCAAAAATTCAATTCACTACTAGACTAACAATGAAACACACACATACACCTACATTCAAAACGTGAGAGGCCAAAGTTGTTTTTTCTCCAATTTTTCATATTTTTTTATGTTAGCACAATTACTCCCCCTAGTCATACGTGTTAAGATATAAATCTAGTAGTGAGTTGGTAAGTACATTTTAGAAGATTGAATCTGTTAGTTGTAACATTTAGACAAAATGTTTCTATTTGGACAAAACTGAGAAGAAAAGAAAAAGAAATGGAGATATTGCTTCCGCTCCGGAGGCCCTTGATTAAAAGATTGTCTTTCAAATTGGAAAACATAATAAAACAAAGAAATCGTATAAAACGTGCTGAGAATATCATTGCATTGAATGAAATACACGGGGAACTGAAAGCATTGCAACAAGTGCATACGTAAACCAAATACAACAATGTACAAAATACAGAAAACGAAACATCGCATCCAATATTTACAGTGATAACTAATGTAGACATAGATTATAAAAAAAAAATCAAAAAAACATACACAGCCACACAAATACCACATCTGACAATGTTTGCATTTTTTTCACATAGTGATCCTTGAAAGATACTATAATGGAATCTCGATGTAATCAGTTCACACCGACTATTCCATTTTCTTCCTACTGGTCAAATACTGCTCTGTACAAGTAATAATAAGCACACACTAGCGCACATACACATAGAAACACACACTCAGGGTGAGTTTAAATTGGGTTTAGCAATGGGGCTATGGAGGCAATGACGTCATTAGATGGCGCTATCGACGCGACTGTCGAAATTGATCTATTCAAGACTTAAACATGACTACTGAAGTATTGACGGGTTTACAATCCAAAGTAATCTCGGTAAGTGTTTAAACCCTTAAGTATTTACAAGAATACAAGCTAATCCCCGATACCAATATAACATCTATAATAACTATAATAATATATATTTATTTACCAGTATCTATTAAATGCCTAAATAATATACACATTATTTGTGTAACCAAGTGCAATTAAAACCGTATTTATGCAATAACTAAAGTTTATGCATTATATATTATGCATAACAGTGTAAGTGTAATCCCTAAGATGCTTACCAGTATATGTGTAATCATAAAAATACATACCAGTATACCAAAATAATGTAATCACTAACGCAACTAAATTCTGTACCAGTTTACGTCCTATGGAATTATTTCTACAAGAGTAATATATGGAATTCGATGATATAATCACACAGATATTTGAGTCGTGTCCCATACTTTAAAAAAAAAAGTAATAATAAAACTGACAAATCCATCAATAAACATTATAAAGACATGAACCCACCATCGTGTAAGATTAAGCGGGATATGTCAACATTCAGAAAAACAAGAGAAGCTGTTAATCCATATCATCCCCCCCCCCCTTCAAGTTTCGATGTCTGATCCATCCTTCAGCATGCAATGTCCAGTTGACTTGGGCTTTACGCCAGGACAAACACACAAACACACGTTCTTCCACTGTCTGGATTATATTATAGACCCATTTATCTTTTTCAACCGTTTAGAAGTCGTAAAAAGGAGCATTTTGGCTCTATAGTCCCAGTGTAACGAGAAGGGGTTGGAGTGACCATCTTAACTCCTCTGGTCCAAAGTGACCATCTTAACTCTTCTTGAACCAGACAGTTCTGCGTTACAGACTTCAGACGCCATATACATTACATAGACAACGCTTCGATAACGGATAGCTTCAACGTTTGGGTAGACAATAATTGAACAACGGCTCCTAAACAACACCAATAGCTCCAGACAAGGAAATTCAAATACCCCAACAGTAGAACTCAGAAAATGTACCTGTGATTATTGGTATAATATTATACTAACAGTAGTAATCCTAAAACAGAACTAGGATTATTGGCATAAAAAAACAGTCTTAACTTTAAAGCAGGGCTAGGATAATTAGTGCATTTATTAATCAATAAGACATAAGATAATGATATTTTACAAACCAACAAAAAAGACTTCGATGAATTACAAATCCAACTGAAGGTTATCTTTTCATCCAGAAATGTTCCAATAATTGTTGAGAGTATGAAGTAAAAAAAAAGCAAATGAATGCCAACAATTTTACACCCATTTTTACCTATCTCTTCCAAATCTGTAATTTATTCAAACTTACAACGTAAATTAGTTAAGTGTGCTTTTAAAAGATAACAATATATTGTAATAAAACCCAAAGTGTTGATGAATTCATTACAATAATATACAAAAATGGCAAAAGTTTTACATTTAAAAAAAAAAACACGTTGTTGTTGTTTTTTTTACAACAAATATCTTCAAAGTTTCATTTCTACATATCATGACAAAAACTATATTTTCAACCCAATAAAAAACAACAAATACAACTACAAACAAACGGAACATAATATAAACATCCTCGATATGAATATTAAATACGTATTATAGCATTGACAATGTATAGATGCCTCGAGTGTGACAGACACTTCCGGGCTCAGATTGATCTTGTCAGCCACCTTCTCGGACCCACTCCTAGAGAGCATGATGGACGTTTCATCGGATGGTCTACGATGGACAAAAACACATAGCTCTTTCTTTAGCGCATCCACAAAGAATAAAATACAAGGAATTTCCCAATCAATACCAGAAGCCCATTAATATGTATTAGTTGTTGTGTTTTCTAGCTATTTTAAATAAATAAATGGACGCTGTCTTCTCAAACCAAAAATCTTATTTGTTTGACTTTTGTTTATATAGGTAGATTTATATTTGATTTTCAGATTTGATTTATTTGTTTACTTTCAGATTTGAGTCCCTTGTTTATTGCCATAATAATATGAACGTAAGCCTACAGTATATTTACAGCATCATGACGAGCCAATCTCCGCCCATAACGATAAAGCATCACTAAATAGTGGTTAAAAAAATACATTGCCACGAATTCACATATCGATTTTCTAGTTTTAAATAAGAAGTGTTATAGAGCAGGTAGGCGGGTCTTGGGGCTAGGAAAGGATTAAGCCATATTTAGCCATATTTAAGCCATATCCTTTGAGAAAAACATTGTTGGATATTTGTCTTTTTTTTTTACCTTCACCCTTCACGCGAGAGCATATTACGGACGAATATGGAGTGTACACAATAATCTCCTTATATTGTAGTTTTAAAAATTTACTGTAAAAAAACAAACAAACAAAAAACAAAGAAAGAAAGAAAGAACAGATAAACCAATAAGATCGAACCAAACGATTTCACGTAAAATATAAAACAGTCCGTACCTACCGTTATCATCATCAGTAAAACTAGCCCGCTTGTGTTAGATACATGGAGTGCACAAGACACATAACTTTACAAACACACTCAAAGATGCATCGCTCTAGCGTCCCTTCGACTCATTTTGTCCATCGGCCAAATGTCCCCAGAAAAAAAAAAAAAAGCAAATGGGAGTTAAACCAGATTGGCTCCGATATATCTCCAGTTAAAACCATCTCCCTGGGGGGTGAATGCCCCTGTTCAGGCCCGCCGCCAAACTCAATAAATATATGCAGATGAAAGTCTGTACGACGACGACGGCAAGAAATGAGACAAAATGCCGACCCAGAATTACAGCACACTTCACCAGAAGTGGAGTAGTTTTAAATGACCAGGCTCTGGACAAGACAATCCCGACCCACATTTGCATACCCTTAAATACGCCCAAACAATTTCCATTTTCATGGGGAAAGAGACGAATAAAGCCCTTGTATATATTTAAATAGGTTTTTATCCGCGTCTCTCTCGGACTCTGCGGTTCCTTGTGATGCCTGGAAGCACAATCAATCATACATTTATTCACTACAATCAATCATACATTTATTCACTACAATCAATCATACATTTATTCACTTCCAATCAATCATACATTTATTCACTACAATCAATCATACATTTATTCACTACAATCATTCATACATTTATTCACTACAATCAATCATACATTTATTCACTACAATCAATCATACATTTATTCACTACAATCGATCATACATTTATTCACTACAATCAATCATACATTTATTCACTACAATCAATCATACATTTATTCACTACAATCGATCATACATTTATTCACTACAATCAATCATACATTTATTCACTACAATCAATCATACATTTATTCACTACAATCAAACATTTATTCACTACAATCAATCATACATTTATTCACTACAATCAATCATACATTTATTCACTACAATCAATCATACATTTATTCACTACAATCAATCATACATTTATTCACTACAATCAATCATACATTTATTCACTACAATCAATCATACATTTATTCACTACAATCATTCATACATTTATTCACTACAATCAATCATACATTTATTCACTACAATCAATCATACATTTATTCACTACAACCAATCAAACATTTATTCACTACAACCAATCAAACATTTATTCACTACAATCAATCATACATTTATTCACTACAATCAATCATACATTTATTCACTACAATCAATCATACATTTATTCACTACAATCAATCATACATTTATTCACTACAATCAATCATACATTTATTCACTACAATCAATCATACATTTATTCACTACAATCAATCATACATTTATTCACTACAATCAATCATACATTTATTCACTACAATCAATCATACATTTATTCACTACAATCAATCATACATTTATTCACTACAATCAATCATACATTTATTCACTACAATCAATCATACATTTATTCACTACAATCAATCATACATTTATTCACTACAATCAATCATACATGTATTCACTACAATCATTCAAGATGGTGATAGACACACACACACACGCCTACAGTGGTCGATGACGCTTACTTACAGACCGTTACGTCAGTATGACTTATTTATTACTTGCTGAGAAACTGAACTCAAAGTGACTCAAACTTCATTGCCTACCCGAAGTACAAAGACAAATGTTCAATGGGCGAAATGTATAATTGGGCTAACGTATAACCTGTGTGTGTGTATGTATGTTGTATGTGTAAGTGTGTTGTATATATGGATTGATGTGTGTTTATGTGTGTGGGTGTGTGTGAAGGAGGAGCATAGAGTGTAATTTCCACGAACACATACTATAATAAATAGTGCAATAAGTCAATGATGATGTATGTCCTAATGCTATAAGAGCCATTTCTTCGGCTTATTCAAGTTATTGTCATGTTTTATTAAACTAGTTATGATGGACGCGTTTTTTACAGCTCAAGTCTGCCAAGCGTACTTAACATAACGTATTTAACATAGTAGTGTGATGTGTTCAATAAGACATGTTCATGTGCAATGTGTATATGTTACGCACAGATAGTGTAATTGTACATGAACTGTGCAACTTTTTGCCCATTTAAACGCCGTGTTCATGAAATGGACAGAGACCTGCCCAGTTCATGAAATGTGCATGTATATATTTGCTCATTTCATGAACTGGGCATTGGTTACTAATGAAGTTGTATACTTAATTATTCCAATCAAACTATTAAGTTAATGTTTACTAAAAGCGAAATCTATTATTCAAACCCTCATGGTTAGCTACATTTACTAATACTGAATAGGCCTATAATAATCTTAAGGCCTGTCAATTAAATCATACGCTTATTTAATTAGACCTAATAATGTGTATTTTTAAAATGTAGGCTAAATATCAACATTTTATTATATTATCCTAATAGTTTACTACAGTCCGTAGTCAGTGACAATTTCTTGTAGTAAACTGACAGCCGTACCGCATGTGCCCAAGTTACACTTACTATAGACCCAAGATTTATACATCTATATTTACCTACAACAAGGTAATTAACAAAAAAACAAAGTTTGTTGTTGAGATAATATTGTCACTGTTTTTTTATTAGCCATTCATCTATCATTTATAGCTATTAGACATTTTGCTATAAGCATAAAAATAGATATCGTCTTGTAATATAAAATAATACACTTAACTATTCCTAATAGGCTTATTAAACGTATACATCTTTATAGAAACGATATCTCTCCTTTAACTTCTTTAAAAAGGGATGAGGTTACAATATTAAAGATAAAAGAGTAAACCTAATCATACAATTTTGTTAGTTCAGAACCTAGACTATAATTATTAAGCAAACGAGAATGGTAATTCGGTAAACGACCGGGAAGCAGCCACCGAAGCGAACACAGTGACCCTAAGCCATCTGTCGCACAGGTCTGAAAGGTTTTTCTTTCCAAGTTACAAACCGATTGCTGACACAGTTGCGGCCTGTTGAGTGTCACCGTATAAACAAACCGACATCAACAACTACCTGTCAGAACTTGAAGTTTGCCAAGAGAAACTATCGGGAGTGGTGAGGAAACTGTGTGTGTGTCAAGCTGAGCCTTTCATCAAGCAACTACCGGCGCACCAAAACAGAACCCCTCTTAAATACAACTACAGCTACTGAAAGAAGACTTTTGTCTTGACAAAGAAAACATTTTGGGAACATTGACGCTTTCGAGTTTTAACTGTTTACTTTTAGTTCATGAAATGCCGTTATTTCAAATACACAACACAAACTTCATTGGCACAAATGTTGTCTATATACTGTATATTATGTTTTTTTTTTTTTTTTATTTCATCCACTGGTCCAATATATAATCTTTATCTGATAATAGTGCACACATAAATATGCATCCTAAGTAACCAATACTATAGTTTTACACTACAACAAAATCTGTTCTTGAATTGGTTTGTGAAGATGCTGTGAGTGAGCTACTCTGGTGAGTTCATTGCCCTAGAGAAATTCACTAAGTACCTTGATTAAGTCACACACACGAAAGTAACAGATTACGTGCGTTCGAAAACTGGTGAGGCTTACATTCAGTAACGTCTTATATGCAAAACAAAAAAATCTCATTACGTTGTTACTTAACAATGGATAAGGTGCTACACTGAAACCCATGGTTTCTTCAAAGCATATATTCATATCTTCTAGCTTTCAGTGGTTTTGTTTTATACAAAATCAGACCAGACAAGAACTCCTATTATACTGAAAGATGTCACTAATTTCACCCCTCCCCCGAAGAGATCATTGGAAAGTGGGTTGCCCAGTCTCATCTTAGTTAAATCTAGTCAACTGGCCACAAACAGTCATAAATATAATATGCTCTACTGTCTTCTCGTTCTTCCTACAATGGAGATATCTTGACTAAATGTTATGCCCTGAAGCTAGCTAGCACTGTATCATCATCGGCAGCAGCACAGTATAATACTGTATGTCTCTACAAAAAGACGACTATTGGGAGCTACACTTATTCCTGGTTTATGTCAAGTCTAACAGATGTATACGGGTATAAAATTATTAGTTATTGATTTTTCTGACTATACTTCAGACACATTATTCCATGCCCGAGCGCCTCTTGGGAAGAAATAGAACTTAAATAAATCATCTCTGCAAACTGCTCAGGAAACAAGAATCATATGCCTTCTGAAATCACACGACCACCGCTGTATACATTCAAACGTCTACTAAAAACACCTTTAAAAGTCTATTAGAAAACTCTAGTTCATTTCAACTGATTCAATGCGGTTTAACGGCTTCATATTTTTTTACATTTATTTAGACTAGGTATTGAAAAATGTTCTCTGAAATGAAAAGGGAGAGATTTTATGAATGTTATTCTTGGCAACCATATTTGTGTTACATTCATTAAGGTACTTATAACTTTTATCCCACTGGGAGTTAAAAACGTAAGTTATCTAGATATAATTGTACATGAACGCTTTAATTAATCTACTGATTCTATCTGTTTAACAAATTGACAAGATGGATGACATGGACGTTGTCAAACTAAATAAGTATACATTACTTCAGTTGACTGCAGGGTTTAGCTACATATAGTTGAATGAATTTTATGATTAGCTCTAAAGTAAATAGAGCTTTGAGTGATGACATAAACATAAGCCCTTGGCATAATGTCATTATACGAATTCGTTCTCTTCAATTCTACATCTAAATCAAGCTCACAAGTACTTCTATAATAATAAATAACTTTAAAAGAAAAAAAAGAAATAACGGTGGCGTTAAACAAATATTACAGATGTAGTCTAAATATATGTTAGCTTATAATTACTATAATTTAAAATATCAATAAGAGAAGAAGAAGGAAGAAAAGAAAGAAAGACCATAACGCCATCTTCAATGATTGTAAATGTCAATAACCATAGATGGATCCCATTAACAGTATATTTAGCGGCAACTCAGTTTTCATAGATTCAGAAACTATTCTCGGGAAGAGGAACAAATAGAATCAATGGAAGTGTCTGGAGCAATAGACTACTACTACTACATTGGAAATAGTAAGTGTATATCTGTTCTCAAGAAATGTCCAATACATTGTAGCTGACAAATAGCCATGCCGAGCACCTTTTTCTAGCATACACACACTGTCTATCTCTCTCTATATATCTATCTTTAATTTTCCTCTCACATTCTCTAAATAAGCCCCTTTTTCTGTCTTTCTTTCTCTGTCTCTCTCTCTCTCTGTGTCTCTCTCTGTAACTTGTTTACATTTTTTTACTCTGGCCAGATGTCAATACAAATATCTAATGACGTCTGCTTGACATGAGATTACATTTCACACGGGATCTAGACGTTCTAATGAGAAACTGCGGGATTTCGGCAACCCTCTGAGGGGAAAACTGGCCAAATTATAGTTCAGCACTGTGCTTGTAATAAGGAATCGAGAGAAGACACACAAATAGAGTGTTTGTGTTTTTTATTTACCAGCGAGATTTATTACAGATAGAAAAAACTAAAGTTGTTTACTTAGTTTACTATGGCTTTAAGACAAATTTTGTTTATGAGTAAATTATCTGCTAATGAGATAAAAACTAGTTTTAAGAATAGTTAGTTTAGCGGCTAAAATACGTCAATTATTGTGTTTGTTGGTGCAAGTATCCAAGTGTGTGTATACCGGTACTTGTATGTATTTCTATGTGAATATCTATCTATACATCCAAACATTTGTGACAAGTTGTTATTATTATCACGGACTCAGTGGATGTGTTTCTGTATGTTTGTCCATACAACAGCAAGAGAAGGCGTTGGACAGGGGGGGGGAGGGGGCATGTACTCTTGTATATCTGAGGGAAAAACAACGCCAGCTTGCCCATTATTCTCCCAATATATAACATTGACAGTTTGTGAACTCCCCAAAACTGTGCATCACTCTGCAAACATTCAGACACACACGCGCAAGAGATCAATGATGTAGAAAGGGAATCAATAGTTGCCTCCCCTCCCCACATCAAGATAAACCCAGACTTTAATCAAGTGATAGTGTTTTCTTGAAAACAAACATGGTGTCTCTGTTTTTATTTAAATATTTAGTGCTTGACTGTAAACACATAATTTAGGTATAAAAAAATGTTTACAAATATACAAAATGTAAAAAAAATAAAAATTAAAAGTTTATATCTATATGAACTGCAAAAAAAAAGTTTTTACTTTAGATGTACAATTGTTAAATTTGAAGGTCTATTATTGTTTGGGTCTTTGTTTTTTTTTTCAAAGTAAAAGGTTTTGTATTGAATTTCGGCAGAAGTTTTTTTTTTTTTTTTTAAAAGCACGCACAACATGTTGAATATAATGTCAATATTTCACAATAACAAAGGTCAACATTGTCAATAGTTTTAACTGAATTCAATATTACCATTAAGCCTATGTTGGAAATACCAATGTCAATTATTATGTCATATGTCAATACACACCACTCGATTATCACACTAGTGGCCTAGGTTGGTATATTATAACACCACAGGAAAATGAAACATGAAAAATATATTTTGTTTGGCCGTAGCCGCTTTTAGATGTATGACTCTAATATAAAGTCAGAAAAATATATAGGTCTAGCAGGATCACAGGCTACTTCCGCCTTCTCTCCACCATGTTTCCCTTGTCAGACCAATCAAACGCAAGATTAAACAGAGACACGGAGAGACAGACAGGCGGAAAGACTGACCGACACAAAATGTGTACACACAGCCGGACAGACAGACGGAGACACAGACTTGCATAATAGAGGAACATAATATGCATAGAGATAAGGTGTAGAGAGAGAGAGAGAGAGAGAGAATATGCAGATGAATATACAGATAGCGTGATGTATGAGAAAGAGGTATTATCTAGCAAGAGATGAGACAAATCTAGAAGAGAACATAAAGTGAGTGGAAGTAATGAAAGAGAGTTATCTATATCTCTATATACATCATGTATGGAGTTAATATGTTGAGAGTTAAGAGAAACAGTATGTGTGTGTATTAATATAGATTTTGTTAATAAACACATTAAAATATATATGCATACTTATATATAATATATACATATTTTAGAGAGGAGGGAGAGAGAGAGGAGACGGAGAGAGGATACAGAGAGAGAAAGAGAGAGTTAGTGAGAGAGTAATCACGAGATAGAATCAACAATCCCCCAAATGCTCCTCTATTTTATTCACAAGACAAAAGAGTTACAATGTTTACAACTGGCCGTCTGTTTCTATCCAAGAAATAAAACTAAGCACGTGACCTCACACAAACTCTGACCCTTACCTTCATTTGAGAACGTTATATATCCTATGCGGACCAACGTAATTAAAGCATTAGCTCAGACATGACAAGATTACGTTACAAGCCCCACGCCACGCGCCGCCAGCCCCAATGAGCTGGATGTCCAGTGCGGGCCAGTGTGTGTTTGGCCAGCGAGGAGCCAGAAGACAAAAGGACAAGGTTTCAAGTGTAACGCCAGCGCGGCATCTAGTCCGCGTGCATAGACTCTGGCTGTCTCCTCTATGTTGCTTGACTTGTCCCACAACTTCTCATTCATTACTCACTTCATTTTTCTTCTTCTTTAGTAGTTTCCTTCTATTGACCAACAACAATACACCATTGGGGAAAATGGGGGGGGGGGGGAGGGTAACAGTAGGAATTTGAAACTCGGCTCAGCGGCAAACCATCAACCCTCACAATGGGGTTCCCAAGAATGAAAGAGCCAAGAGAAAAGGAAAGGGATGGGTGGTGGCCTCTATAAGAGGTCCTCAATATGGAGCTCATGACCACCATGTTCAACCCAAACTATATCTCAGATTAGGCTAATCGTCACTTCGTAAATAGTACCACGAGGGATGCATGAACAGTACTGTTTGTGATAAATGAGAAAATATCACACTTATGTGTTGAAAGGGAGGTATAATAGATATTACATTTGTGTGTGTTATCAAAGGATGAATTCCATCTATATTTATTATATCATGACTGGTTAAAGGAATTGTTACGAATATCGGTCATAAATGAATGACGTAGTAAGGCATTGACCTCTTAACAAGTGCGTATCAGAGTCCAAAGCGACCAAGGTTTGACCTTTATGCCCTGAGGGCAGTTTAAATAAAATAATTCGTTCAAATCCCGTGGAAATTGGAGGATAATTCTGGATCGTAGTAATTATAGAGAAAGAGGTTAAAATGCGTATTAAGACCCTGTAGAATCTTCGATGATAGTTTTCTTTGGAAAGTCCCGACCTCCTTAAAGTTAGTTCAGTTCGGAAGTTTGTCGAGTGAAGTCGCTATATTCATTTGTATATTGTATGCCATTGTATTGAAACTTATGTTGCCATCAGTTGATGAAGTTTATAGATCGTTTATATTGAGTCTACAATTTAAATAAAATTGTTTATTCAACAACTGGAGTTGTTTGATCTATCATTGTTGAGAAATGTGTTGAAGATAATTATCACGAATATAACTACATTGCTGCATAGACCTGTCAGTCAAAGAACCCCTAGCTTGGGCTACAGATTAGCAGAATCTAGAGACTTCTAATAAAGATACAACTATATTCATTGAATCCGATTTAACGAGTCGTAATGATAGTCATCATAATAGAGGGCCATAAGAGTTTGGGGTCTTCGTCCGATATAGTTGTATAGTGAAGCATATATTCAAGTTGTGTTGTGTTGTGTGTTGGAGCAGTGACCTACTGAGCAAGCCTAAGAACGCTGAAATTATTCTTCCGATTGGAAAAACGTAAGTTGGAAAAATTTACCACTTTATAAATCTCTTAACTAAAGAATGGAATTTATTGAAAATCCAGAAGAAGAAGTTCTAAAAACTTTATCAATAAAGAAGTTAAAAGAGATCGCTGAGATCTTGAAGATAGAAGTTACTGAAACTACACCATCGAGGACTGTGTTGACACAGCAGATAAAAGATGTGTTGATTGCGAGTGGAAAGTTGAAAGTAGAATCAAGCGCGGAGGGATATCAAGTTGAAGGTCAGATGTCTGAACAGTTGCGATTTCAGCTAGAAATGAAACGGTTTGAGATGGAACAAAAACGTTTGGAAATAGAAGAAAAACGTCTTGAGATGGAAGATAAGAAAAGTCAAAGAGAAATAGAAAGTCAGGAAAGAGATAAGAAAAGTCAAAGAGAAAGTCAGGAAAGAATAGAGCTGGCGAAGATAGGCGCTACTAAAAAAGAATCTCATAATGATGTAGAGATGGCCAGATGGAAAAAGCTAGTCCCTACCTACATTGATAAAGAAAGTGAAATAGCTAATTTCTTCCAGACCTTTGAAATTTCTTGCAGAGATTTTAAGTTCCCAGAAGATAAATGGGGAATATTAGTAAGAACAGCTTTTACTCAGGGAAGGGCAAGAGATTGTGTTCTATTATTAAAAGAGGAGAATTTAAATGATTATGAAATCATTAAAGACACTGTACTTAAAGCCTATAACCAAATACCGGAAAGTTATCGGAAAAGGTTCCGTCAGTACACAATGTCCCCTTACCAAACACACTTAGACTTCCTTAGAGCAGAGGAAAAGTTAATGGATCAGTGGATAAAATCCAGAAATATCTCCACATTAAAAGAAATGAAAGATATCATTCTGTTAGAGGATTTTATTAACAAAGTGAGGCCGGATATAAGAATGTATTTATCCGAGCGTGATATCACTGACCCACATAAGGCTGCTGATTTAGCTGAACAGTACACATTGTGTCATAGGACAGCTGGTGAAAAGAATTTTAATAGGGCACAACGGCAAGCAGAAAACACACAACAACAACATCGTGAAAAAGAGCATTTTGTGAAACAAAATGATGTTAATAAAAAACCTATCAACAAAAACGTCCAATGTACTTTTTGTAAAAGGACAGGACATAGCATAGAAGACTGTTGGAGTATACGAAGCAACAAAAGACCTAACAAAGTGGTCATGTGTGCAAGCCATAAACCAATACAGAATGTACAAGAAAGCGAAAATACAAACGAACTGAATTCGAAGAAAGATTATTCTAAACCAGAAACACTGAGGGTGGATTTGCCTGAAAGCAAAAGTCAGAAGGTAGAGAAATCTACAACTGAAGATAATGAGGATAAATATCCTGATTATAAATACAGAATGGCTACTATTGGATTAATTGTCCAAGTCCACAGAGACGAGAAAGTAGACCAAAGTATTTTTGACTCGAACAAGAGTCTGAAGTCATCGGAAGATGAAACAACACCCGAAAGTCATGGTCAAGGGAAGAATAAAATTGACACAGAGACCCTGTGCAGTTTTCAACCGTTCATTAGTGAAGGTTGTGTGGCCTTACAAAAGGAAGGACCACTGAAGTCCGTAAAAATATTACGAGACACAGGAGCATCATTAACACTGCTGCTTAAAGATGTATTACCATTAAATGTTAATACATTGACAGGACAGACTGTCCTATTGAGAGGTTTTGAATGGAAAGAAGAAATACCTCTACATAGGATATACCTCACATCTGACTTGGTGACAGGATATGTGACAGTTGGAGTAATATCAAAACTTCCTGTTGAGGGCATATCCGTTATCCTAGCAAATGATTTGGCGAAAGGGAGGGTGAGACCTGAACTGATTGTGAAGGAAAATCCAGACCCTAGTCCTATAGTGGAGACAGGAAAAGAAAAAGAACTTTATCCTGTAGGTGATGTCATAAATGGTATGACACCACAGAAAAAGAAAGAAGAAATTCTCTCACAAGAAAAGAAAAAGAAAGAAGAAATTCTCCCACGAGAGAAGAAAGAGGAAGAAGAAGTAGAACTTGATACTACTATTTTCTCCAAGATTGATGATTGTCCGAAAGGAAATGAACAATCAAAGAAGTCATCACAAAATGAATTGATTGCTGAACAGAAAGTAGACCCAGAGTTGATACAGTTGCATGAGAAAGCTGTCGACGAGAAAGAAACTCCTACTACTGATGTCTATGAACAGATAGACCACAGCATAAACAAACAACAATGCAAACCTGCAGTTGCCGGTACAGATGAAGATTGGAGGAGCATCACTGAAGAAACGAGTGCGGAGAGTTGGACCGAAACTACCAAAAGCTATGGGTTGCCACAATCCATACTGACAGATCGAAGGACCAACTTCGCCTCGGAACTCTTCAATCCAGTCCTAAAGAACTTATGCCTGGAGCATGAGGTGACAACTGAATCCTATCCGGAAAGTCGAGGAGCCTATGGACCAATCTTTGGACCCACTGTGACTGTCCGAGGACCACTCAAACTACTTCCAGAAGCATGGCAGACCGAATTGGATCTCCTTGGGCTGATCAAGTACCTAGATAAGTACATATATTTTTGTCTGACATAACTGTGTTTGTTAGAAAAAAATTGTACACTGCTCACATGCAGATGCCATTGTTGTGTGATGAAAGAAAGGCAAAAATATTATATCATTTGAAAATGATAAAGCCTTACCTTCTGAAAACAATTGGAATAATCTTGATGTTGTTAACATTGTTACTCTTATTTGTAAAATTTATGCCTGGAGTTCAGGATGAATTGAATGACAAATTCACTGATAGTTAGTTACCAAACTTACTATTTTAAAACTAAATCCCTTACTTGTGATGAAAAAGGAATGAGTAAAAGTATTGTTAGAGTAAATATCATTATAGTGTGATATTTCTAAACAAACTTGTTAGGTTGAGCATTTAAAATAATTGCTATAAGAGAAAAAGATCAGTTTTATCCGCAGAATTGGTTTCTATATCAGAGGACATTATAAATGTGGACTGATTATAAGATATGTTTGAGAATCTCTGGAAATGATAATTGAAACATTTGGCAGAGAGGATATCTGATTGATAAAGATGTAAATGGTTTTAAGAAAAGAGAATTTTCTATCACTAAAGTATTGAGAAATGTTTTATGATTGTACTATGGATTTATTTTATCATGTACTGTTGTTGAAATAATTGCACTGAGTCAGGATGCAAATTTCTTCTATGTGAATTTATTCATTTATTATATTATCATTGAATGTATGATAATGTAGGGTAAAAATAGTTGCAGCAAGGCAGAACTATGACTAACAAGAATTCCAAGAAATGTATTATATATGATTTTTTCACTTTTAGGAATGTTACCTGAAAAGCAGATCAAAAGTAGAAACTAATAAAACTTATCCTTGTTTTGTATAAATTTAGGATATGTGCCACTGACTTGACACTGTAAACCAGAATGGTTGAGAATGTCATGGTTGAGAATTTATAATGTTGACACACCAATGTTCAACAAATGTATTATTAATTAAGGATTTCATGTCAAGATTGTAAAACTAATCTATTTTTTTTTGTATTAGTTAAAATAGATTGAATGAATTGTATTGACAAGCAAAAGACTGGGTAGACCTGAACACTGTGGAAGTAACAGGAACCTAGAACCTATGAATAAAACCTTTATGGAAAATGGAAAAGAGCAATGTACACCACTGAAAAGATTGGAAATGGAATGTTTTACCACAACAGTCAAACCAGCAGTTTGTTTTGTACATAAATTGTTACATTGATTTCTCTCTGAAAAAAATTAATAGTAGCCTATGCTTAACTCTTTTCTACTTCAATAATATTGTATTTGAAATGTCTTTAATGTAATCTAAAGAAAATAAGTACTTACTGTGTAGTACTAAGATTGTATGAAGATAATATAACTTGTTTTAATTGATAGTTAATTAAGTAAATTAACCAAATTTGTTTAAGTAAATCCATGATTGTCTGAATGTTTCAATTTAAACTGCTACGATGTGAACTCTTTTAAAAAAGAAAATAATGACGTCGAAAGGTCATGGTAAAATGAAAGATTGAAATATTTTTAATGAAATTGTCTTTAAACTATTTTAATTCGTGAACAGACTATGTTTAATGTTCTTAAAATAACATAAATGAATTTGACTTTGAGAAGATAATGGTTGTTAAAGAATGCTCATTTAATAGGATAACTATTTAATCGCGTAGAGATTTTTGACCTAGGCTGTGATGAGGTAAATTTGCATAGCGATGTCAACATTGTTAAAATCAATTGAGAATGAGAGGGTGAAAAAAAGGACTAGAGAGAGAGAGTGCGGAAGTGACCTACATTTTGGGTTTTGACACAGACAGTATTGTTTAAAGTCTAATGTGTTAGTCGGCCTACCAGCATGTAAAAAAAAAAAAAATACTGTCTACACGAGCAATAATTTTTGTAACGTGTAATTAGGTCAGGTCTAGTAGTATTTTGTCATCAAGAGCGTTTGGGTTTTTTCTCCTTATGGAAAAAAATAAGTCGTGTCTGAATAGACATTAAGTGATTTTTTCTTTTGTTGTTTGATTACAAATGTAAAAGATATTAGTTTATAATTAAATGGACGAGAGAGGTTTTTATTAACGTGGAATGTTCATGTAATAGAAATTATTAACTTGTATTATATTATATCTATTAAGAATGATTAAGTATTTTTCTTGTGAACAAGATTTAGATAAACAATTTAATTGTCCATTGTTTTGAATAAAAAATTGAATGATTGAATGACTATAGTTAAGCCATTTGATAAGATGAATTTATATTGCATATATTATTATGTTATTGTTATCAGTTCGATTGAATTATTGGGATCGCCAATTGAACTGTATTGTTTTTCCCGGAATATTTTCTTTTATAATTATTCCTTAAAATTAACATTTTTCGTATGGTTAAAATGTAAAGGAAATAATTATAAAGCTTTAGAAGGGGGGGGATGTTACGAATATCGGTCATAAATGAATGACGTAGTAAGGCATTGACCTCTTAACAAGTGCGTATCAGAGTCCAAAGCGACCAAGGTTTGACCTTTATGCCCTGAGGGCAGTTTAAATAAAATAATTCGTTCAAATCCCGTGGAAATTGGAGGATAATTCTGGATCGTAGTAATTATAGAGAAAGAGGTTAAAATGCGTATTAAGACCCTGTAGAATCTTCGATGATAGTTTTCTTTGGAAAGTCCCGACCTCCTTAAAGTTAGTTCAGTTCGGAAGTTTGTCGAGTGAAGTCGCTATATTCATTTGTATATTGTATGCCATTGTATTGAAACTTATGTTGCCATCAGTTGATGAAGTTTATAGATCGTTTATATTGAGTCTACAATTTAAATAAAATTGTTTATTCAACAACTGGAGTTGTTTGATCTATCATTGTTGAGAAATGTGTTGAAGATAATTATCACGAATATAACTACATTGCTGCATAGACCTGTCAGTCAAAGAACCCCTAGCTTGGGCTACAGATTAGCAGAATCTAGAGACTTCTAATAAAGATACAACTATATTCATTGAATCCGATTTAACGAGTCGTAATGATAGTCATCATAATAGAGGGCCATAAGAGTTTGGGGTCTTCGTCCGATATAGTTGTATAGTGAAGCATATATTCAAGTTGTGTTGTGTTGTGTGTTGGAGCAGTGACCTACTGAGCAAGCCTAAGAACGCTGAAATTATTCTTCCGATTGGAAAAACGTAAGTTGGAAAAATTTACCACTTTATAAATCTCTTAACTAAAGAATGGAATTTATTGAAAATCCAGAAGAAGAAGTTCTAAAAACTTTATCAATAAAGAAGTTAAAAGAGATCGCTGAGATCTTGAAGATAGAAGTTACTGAAACTACACCATCGAGGACTGTGTTGACACAGCAGATAAAAGATGTGTTGATTGCGAGTGGAAAGTTGAAAGTAGAATCAAGCGCGGAGGGATATCAAGTTGAAGGTCAGATGTCTGAACAGTTGCGATTTCAGCTAGAAATGAAACGGTTTGAGATGGAACAAAAACGTTTGGAAATAGAAGAAAAACGTCTTGAGATGGAAGATAAGAAAAGTCAAAGAGAAATAGAAAGTCAGGAAAGAGATAAGAAAAGTCAAAGAGAAAGTCAGGAAAGAATAGAGCTGGCGAAGATAGGCGCTACTAAAAAAGAATCTCATAATGATGTAGAGATGGCCAGATGGAAAAAGCTAGTCCCTACCTACATTGATAAAGAAAGTGAAATAGCTAATTTCTTCCAGACCTTTGAAATTTCTTGCAGAGATTTTAAGTTCCCAGAAGATAAATGGGGAATATTAGTAAGAACAGCTTTTACTCAGGGAAGGGCAAGAGATTGTGTTCTATTATTAAAAGAGGAGAATTTAAATGATTATGAAATCATTAAAGACACTGTACTTAAAGCCTATAACCAAATACCGGAAAGTTATCGGAAAAGGTTCCGTCAGTACACAATGTCCCCTTACCAAACACACTTAGACTTCCTTAGAGCAGAGGAAAAGTTAATGGATCAGTGGATAAAATCCAGAAATATCTCCACATTAAAAGAAATGAAAGATATCATTCTGTTAGAGGATTTTATTAACAAAGTGAGGCCGGATATAAGAATGTATTTATCCGAGCGTGATATCACTGACCCACATAAGGCTGCTGATTTAGCTGAACAGTACACATTGTGTCATAGGACAGCTGGTGAAAAGAATTTTAATAGGGCACAACGGCAAGCAGAAAACACACAACAACAACATCGTGAAAAAGAGCATTTTGTGAAACAAAATGATGTTAATAAAAAACCTATCAACAAAAACGTCCAATGTACTTTTTGTAAAAGGACAGGACATAGCATAGAAGACTGTTGGAGTATACGAAGCAACAAAAGACCTAACAAAGTGGTCATGTGTGCAAGCCATAAACCAATACAGAATGTACAAGAAAGCGAAAATACAAACGAACTGAATTCGAAGAAAGATTATTCTAAACCAGAAACACTGAGGGTGGATTTGCCTGAAAGCAAAAGTCAGAAGGTAGAGAAATCTACAACTGAAGATAATGAGGATAAATATCCTGATTATAAATACAGAATGGCTACTATTGGATTAATTGTCCAAGTCCACAGAGACGAGAAAGTAGACCAAAGTATTTTTGACTCGAACAAGAGTCTGAAGTCATCGGAAGATGAAACAACACCCGAAAGTCATGGTCAAGGGAAGAATAAAATTGACACAGAGACCCTGTGCAGTTTTCAACCGTTCATTAGTGAAGGTTGTGTGGCCTTACAAAAGGAAGGACCACTGAAGTCCGTAAAAATATTACGAGACACAGGAGCATCATTAACACTGCTGCTTAAAGATGTATTACCATTAAATGTTAATACATTGACAGGACAGACTGTCCTATTGAGAGGTTTTGAATGGAAAGAAGAAATACCTCTACATAGGATATACCTCACATCTGACTTGGTGACAGGATATGTGACAGTTGGAGTAATATCAAAACTTCCTGTTGAGGGCATATCCGTTATCCTAGCAAATGATTTGGCGAAAGGGAGGGTGAGACCTGAACTGATTGTGAAGGAAAATCCAGACCCTAGTCCTATAGTGGAGACAGGAAAAGAAAAAGAACTTTATCCTGTAGGTGATGTCATAAATGGTATGACACCACAGAAAAAGAAAGAAGAAATTCTCTCACAAGAAAAGAAAAAGAAAGAAGAAATTCTCCCACGAGAGAAGAAAGAGGAAGAAGAAGTAGAACTTGATACTACTATTTTCTCCAAGATTGATGATTGTCCGAAAGGAAATGAACAATCAAAGAAGTCATCACAAAATGAATTGATTGCTGAACAGAAAGTAGACCCAGAGTTGATACAGTTGCATGAGAAAGCTGTCGACGAGAAAGAAACTCCTACTACTGATGTCTATGAACAGATAGACCACAGCATAAACAAACAACAATGCAAACCTGCAGTTGCCGGTACAGATGAAGATTGGAGGAGCATCACTGAAGAAACGAGTGCGGAGAGTTGGACCGAAACTACCAAAAGCTATGGGTTGCCACAATCCATACTGACAGATCGAAGGACCAACTTCGCCTCGGAACTCTTCAATCCAGTCCTAAAGAACTTATGCCTGGAGCATGAGGTGACAACTGAATCCTATCCGGAAAGTCGAGGAGCCTATGGACCAATCTTTGGACCCACTGTGACTGTCCGAGGACCACTCAAACTACTTCCAGAAGCATGGCAGACCGAATTGGATCTCCTTGGGCTGATCAAGTACCTAGATAAGTACATATATTTTTGTCTGACATAACTGTGTTTGTTAGAAAAAAATTGTACACTGCTCACATGCAGATGCCATTGTTGTGTGATGAAAGAAAGGCAAAAATATTATATCATTTGAAAATGATAAAGCCTTACCTTCTGAAAACAATTGGAATAATCTTGATGTTGTTAACATTGTTACTCTTATTTGTAAAATTTATGCCTGGAGTTCAGGATGAATTGAATGACAAATTCACTGATAGTTAGTTACCAAACTTACTATTTTAAAACTAAATCCCTTACTTGTGATGAAAAAGGAATGAGTAAAAGTATTGTTAGAGTAAATATCATTATAGTGTGATATTTCTAAACAAACTTGTTAGGTTGAGCATTTAAAATAATTGCTATAAGAGAAAAAGATCAGTTTTATCCGCAGAATTGGTTTCTATATCAGAGGACATTATAAATGTGGACTGATTATAAGATATGTTTGAGAATCTCTGGAAATGATAATTGAAACATTTGGCAGAGAGGATATCTGATTGATAAAGATGTAAATGGTTTTAAGAAAAGAGAATTTTCTATCACTAAAGTATTGAGAAATGTTTTATGATTGTACTATGGATTTATTTTATCATGTACTGTTGTTGAAATAATTGCACTGAGTCAGGATGCAAATTTCTTCTATGTGAATTTATTCATTTATTATATTATCATTGAATGTATGATAATGTAGGGTAAAAATAGTTGCAGCAAGGCAGAACTATGACTAACAAGAATTCCAAGAAATGTATTATATATGATTTTTTCACTTTTAGGAATGTTACCTGAAAAGCAGATCAAAAGTAGAAACTAATAAAACTTATCCTTGTTTTGTATAAATTTAGGATATGTGCCACTGACTTGACACTGTAAACCAGAATGGTTGAGAATGTCATGGTTGAGAATTTATAATGTTGACACACCAATGTTCAACAAATGTATTATTAATTAAGGATTTCATGTCAAGATTGTAAAACTAATCTATTTTTTTTTGTATTAGTTAAAATAGATTGAATGAATTGTATTGACAAGCAAAAGACTGGGTAGACCTGAACACTGTGGAAGTAACAGGAACCTAGAACCTATGAATAAAACCTTTATGGAAAATGGAAAAGAGCAATGTACACCACTGAAAAGATTGGAAATGGAATGTTTTACCACAACAGTCAAACCAGCAGTTTGTTTTGTACATAAATTGTTACATTGATTTCTCTCTGAAAAAAATTAATAGTAGCCTATGCTTAACTCTTTTCTACTTCAATAATATTGTATTTGAAATGTCTTTAATGTAATCTAAAGAAAATAAGTACTTACTGTGTAGTACTAAGATTGTATGAAGATAATATAACTTGTTTTAATTGATAGTTAATTAAGTAAATTAACCAAATTTGTTTAAGTAAATCCATGATTGTCTGAATGTTTCAATTTAAACTGCTACGATGTGAACTCTTTTAAAAAAGAAAATAATGACGTCGAAAGGTCATGGTAAAATGAAAGATTGAAATATTTTTAATGAAATTGTCTTTAAACTATTTTAATTCGTGAACAGACTATGTTTAATGTTCTTAAAATAACATAAATGAATTTGACTTTGAGAAGATAATGGTTGTTAAAGAATGCTCATTTAATAGGATAACTATTTAATCGCGTAGAGATTTTTGACCTAGGCTGTGATGAGGTAAATTTGCATAGCGATGTCAACATTGTTAAAATCAATTGAGAATGAGAGGGTGAAAAAAAGGACTAGAGAGAGAGAGTGCGGAAGTGACCTACATTTTGGGTTTTGACACAGACAGTATTGTTTAAAGTCTAATGTGTTAGTCGGCCTACCAGCATGTAAAAAAAAAAAAAATACTGTCTACACGAGCAATAATTTTTGTAACGTGTAATTAGGTCAGGTCTAGTAGTATTTTGTCATCAAGAGCGTTTGGGTTTTTTCTCCTTATGGAAAAAAATAAGTCGTGTCTGAATAGACATTAAGTGATTTTTTCTTTTGTTGTTTGATTACAAATGTAAAAGATATTAGTTTATAATTAAATGGACGAGAGAGGTTTTTATTAACGTGGAATGTTCATGTAATAGAAATTATTAACTTGTATTATATTATATCTATTAAGAATGATTAAGTATTTTTCTTGTGAACAAGATTTAGATAAACAATTTAATTGTCCATTGTTTTGAATAAAAAATTGAATGATTGAATGACTATAGTTAAGCCATTTGATAAGATGAATTTATATTGCATATATTATTATGTTATTGTTATCAGTTCGATTGAATTATTGGGATCGCCAATTGAACTGTATTGTTTTTCCCGGAATATTTTCTTTTATAATTATTCCTTAAAATTAACATTTTTCGTATGGTTAAAATGTAAAGGAAATAATTATAAAGCTTTAGAAGGGGGGGGATGTTACGAATATCGGTCATAAATGAATGACGTAGTAAGGCATTGACCTCTTAACAAGTGCGTATCAGAGTCCAAAGCGACCAAGGTTTGACCTTTATGCCCTGAGGGCAGTTTAAATAAAATAATTCGTTCAAATCCCGTGGAAATTGGAGGATAATTCTGGATCGTAGTAATTATAGAGAAAGAGGTTAAAATGCGTATTAAGACCCTGTAGAATCTTCGATGATAGTTTTCTTTGGAAAGTCCCGACCTCCTTAAAGTTAGTTCAGTTCGGAAGTTTGTCGAGTGAAGTCGCTATATTCATTTGTATATTGTATGCCATTGTATTGAAACTTATGTTGCCATCAGTTGATGAAGTTTATAGATCGTTTATATTGAGTCTACAATTTAAATAAAATTGTTTATTCAACAACTGGAGTTGTTTGATCTATCATTGTTGAGAAATGTGTTGAAGATAATTATCACGAATATAACTACATTGCTGCATAGACCTGTCAGTCAAAGAACCCCTAGCTTGGGCTACAGATTAGCAGAATCTAGAGACTTCTAATAAAGATACAACTATATTCATTGAATCCGATTTAACGAGTCGTAATGATAGTCATCATAATAGAGGGCCATAACAGAATACATAAGAACTCTTATACTGGTGGAAAGGGAAAAGAATATCCCAATAAGTGATCAAATGTATAAATATAAAAATGTATATTTGAAAATATTAGATGGGTAATTGATATGTGTAGTAACAATGATAAAATGTCATTCTAAATAAAAGTCATACATGACATTGTTATGAGTAACACACGACTATCAAATTTTCCCTCAAGATTATCCCGCATTATCCCTCAAGAAACAGTACATGGGCACTGGTGTCAGGGAATGAAATTACATTGAGAAAAAACTAAACGCAGCATTTGTCCTCATAACCTTCACGTGAGCTGATCCAAACACATGACAAGTTCAATAAAACAAACACACACACACACACAAACAAACAACCAAACAGAAATGTTCAAAACCATGAAACATTTAGCTAGAACTGTATTCAAGACAGGTAAGATACTCCCATAAATCTGTCTCTATATTATCCCATTAGGATGTTTATTTTCATTTTCTTCTTGCTGATTTTTTTCTCCATTATTAACTTCAGCAATGTTTGTCTTTCTGTCTCTACCTTTTTTCATTTCTTTGTTCAGTTTCTTCATAGATCGGAACGTTTGGCAAAAGAAAAACGAACAGGAGACATTGCAATACAATATACAAATACAATTATTCCTGGCACAGGTGTTGGACTAAACAATGTTACTTTGTGGAATTTTCAAACAAAACATCAAATTTTTCTTCTCAACGTTTCAGTAGATAAAGGAAAATATTGTACAAAACGTATTTCCCTTCGGTCAGTCAAAGTAATTTAGTACGGTACCCTCATTGCAACGGTGGCTTGAAACTCCCAACCTTTTTTATTCAAACCCTGGTAGGAAAAATAATTGAAATGAAATACTTAGGATTGTGTGGCCAGTACAACCCCAGACAGCATTCACTTTTGTCCTAAAATAATGTCAGGTTCACATCAGAGTTAGCCAGACTTTTGGGCATGGGGAGGGCACCAAACAAAATTAGCCAGACTTGGAAAAGGAGGGCGCCAATCAGAATTAGCCAGACCAAGGGGCGCCAATCGGACCTAAAATAAAGCCGAATCTGGACGTTTACGAATGCAGAAATGGTAATTCAGTTAGTTCTCTGCCTAAAAATGTGGACCACTACAGCCCAATAGTTGAAATAGGTTTATGTGAAACTCACCAGTTTCTGAAACCATTACACAATACACCTCTCGGATAAAAAAATTGTCGTTTAAAATTATATTTTAGGAACTCTAATATGTCCTCCTTATCCATCTTTTCAGGAACGGGTTATGGTGTTTAACTTAAATTATTATATTTTAAATTCTAAATGTACGGCTAATGTCCTTTAAAGTTGTATTTACCTTAGATTGTTGTTGTTTTTAGTAATAGCCTACTATTTTTAAAACGTTTTTTTGTGTGTGATGTTTGTGCTTTTAGATATTGTCGTTTTGTGTGTGTGTGTGTGTTTTAAAATGTTATAGTTCTTTCCCTTAGTCTGGAAATTCCGTATAAATTCCAGTTTTCCATGAGTCGTTAAAAAGCCTCAACACGTTTACAAACAAACAATGTCTAGAGTTTAGTTCGATTAATGAAACTGCTAAACATTTACTGCAGAAGGACATCATTACAGGCAGTTAAATAAAAAGCTTAATAAATGTAGTCGCTAAAATTTCTGCTTCTATTT